>CABHPH010157349.1:0-15380 GCA_902168325.1 Peromyscus nudipes | reverse complement strand
AAGTCCAGGCTGGTCTCAGACTTGAGAGCCTCTGGTCTCAGCCTCCTGAATTCTGGAATTAACAAGTGTACACCACACCCAACTTCAGCTTCGCATGTTTTCTTTTTAGTCTGTCTTTGTCTTTCTGTCTTTCTTTTTCTCTCTCTCTTTTTTTTTCGAGACAGGACTTCTCTGTGTAGCCCTGGCTGTACTGGAACTCAGAGATCCGCCTGCCTCTGCCTCCCGAGTGCTGGGATTAAAGGTGTGCGCCACCACCGCCCAGCTTAGTCCTTTTATTGTTGTTGTCGTTTTTTTTTTTTTTTTTTTTTTAACTAGGGCCTCACTATACAGCCCAAGCTGGCTTAGAACTCACTGTGTAGCCTAGTGTGGTGGTTTGAAAGAAAATGGTCCCCAAAGGGAGTGGCACTATTAGAAGGTAAGGCCTTATTGGAGTAAGTGTGGTCTTGTTGGAGGAAGTGTGTTACTGTGGAGGTAGGCTTTGAGTTCTCATCTATGCTCAAGCCATGCCCAGTGAGACAGACCACTACCTGTTGCCTTTGGATCAAGTAAGGACTGTCAGCTCCAGCACCATGTCTGCCTGCATGCTACCTTGCTTCCTGGGATGACATAGTGAATTAAATCTCTGAACTGTAAGTCACCCAATTAAATGCTCATAAGAGTTGCCATGGTCACGGTGTCTCTTCACAGTGACAGAAACTGTGGTACCCTAAGACAGAAGTTGGTACCAGGAATGGGGCACTGCTGTGTAGGCCACACCATGCTTTTGTTTAGAGGAATTTGGACTTTGGGAGTTTGGGTTAGGAAAGCAGTGGAATGTTGTAAGTGCTGCTTAATGGGCCATATCAGTAGGGACATTGAAGACAGTGGTGCTAGGACTGATTTGAGGGGCTGGAGAGATGGCTCAGAGGTTAATTGCACTGACTGCTCTTCCAGAGGTTCTGAGTTCAATTCCCAGCATCCACATGGTGGCTCGCAACCATCTGTAATGAGATCTGGTGCCCTCTTCTGGCGGCCAGGGGTACATGCAGACAGAACACTGTATACATAATAAATAAATAAATAATACATAAAAAAAAAAAAAGAAAAAGAAAAGAGAGTGATTTGAACTGTGGGGGTATTCTTCAAGAGGTTTCAGAGGAGAAGAATTTTAGTATGTGGCGTAGAGACTGGTCTTGTGATATTTTGTGAAGAGTGTGGCTGTTTTTTGCCCTTGTCTGGAAAGTCTGCCTGAGGCTAAAGTGAAGAGTTTTGGATTAATTCCCTTGACAGAGGACATCTCAAAACAGCTTAGTACAGACTGTTGTATGGTTACTAGTGTTAACTCTAATGAAGATACATAATGAAAAGCAGCAAGCTGAGCAAGGGAAAATATTTGAGGAGAAAAGGAGCACCAGAAAGCAGAATGGAGCTAAGTCCGGTATTCAAGGAGATAAACAGTAAGAGATGGAATAAAGGGAGTGGTGACCTCAGGGCAAGATCCCACCCAGCTAAGTTTCCAGCTCGTGGAAAGGAATTAAAGAAAAGCTTAGAGCCAGGTGTGGTGGTGCACACCTTTAACTCCAGCACTCAGAAGGCAGAGGCTGGTGGATCTCTGAGTTTGAGGCCAGTCTGGTCTACAGAGCGAGTTCCAGAATAGCCAAGCTTGGCAGTGAAGTAAATCATCACAAATAGAAAGCTGATGAAGATGTAACTGAAAGATCTCTGAGTTCAAGGCCAGCCTGTAGATCCGTTTTCAGGACTGCCAAGCTTAGGAAGTGAAGGTAACCATCGAAAACAGAAAGGTGGTGAAGATGTAATTGAACGAGGGGCCCATGTTCCAGCCCTAGCAAGCAGCAGAACTTGGCAGCTTTGGCCATGGTTATGGAGTTAAGGATAGAAGAGAGGGGGCTGGAGAGATGGCTCAGTGGTTAAGAGCACTGGCTCCTCTTCCAGAGGACCTGAGTTCAATTCCCAGCAACCACATGGTGGCTCACAACCATCTGTAATGACATCTGGCGCCCTCTTCTGGCCTGCAGCCATACATGCAGACAGAACACTGTATATATAATAAATAAATCTTAAAAAAAAAAAAAGGATAGAAGAGAGGGGCTATGGAATTTGAGAGGGGCTATGGAATTTGCCTCTGCGACTAAGGAAAGCTGCTGAGGCCAGGCATGTGTCATGGGTGTCCCTGAATGGAGGCCTATGGAGACCCCAAAATGTTGGAGACACCAGAGCCATGGGATACCTGCCAAGGAGAGCTGCTAACAGGGAGCAGAACCAGCCCAAGAGACAGAAGTGTGCTGCAGTTAACAAAGCTGAATGGAGCTGTGGCACAGCCATATCTGTTGGGAATAGCAGAAGTCACAGAGCCAGCACAGCTGCTGGACCAAGATCCAGCAGAGCTGAGCCACATGATGGCTGCCATGCCACCTGTGGTTTTCATCTCCGCCTGTGCATACTTGGGGTACTTTTAATATTTGTACAATTTGGGGATACTGGATTGATGGAAAATTTCTTATAAATCATTTATGCCTTCTCCCAGGAATGCTTCAAAGCTTACCCAGGAAAGTCCTGAACATATTAACCCCTCCCCACTTTTAGGGAGATATCCTTATCTACTTGAAGGTCTTCCTTACACCGTGGAGATGGTGACACATAAAGAAGAAGCCAGAGGTCTCTTCATGAGGCTGAGACATTCTTGAGACATCTGCCCCTGTACTTACACAGGAACAAGATATTCAATACACAGTAAACTAAAAAGGTCAACAAGATCCAGTGGGCTAGAGGAGTTGGCCACAGTTCAGATTACAAGGCTCTTCCCACTGTACACTCAGACGATTACATGGCATACAACTCTGCCCTACAGAGACATATTAATGAGCAAAGTATGGAGTGGAAAGATGATGAAAGAATGAGATGTTAGGACCTCCCTCTCTTAGAAATGTTAGCTCATGCAGAGCCACTATGGTGACGTATGACCAAGGAACAACAGAATGCCAGGAATAGACATATAGACAAATTCTATAAAGATATAAGTGTGAACATAGATTGTATTATGCCAGAATTCAAATAATAACTGCAGCAGCTTTAGAATGAGGATTTTTTTCTGGGCACTCTGACCACTAAGAGTTAATAATACACTGCTTGGGACATGGCAAAATGCCCAGGGTGGCTTGAAGATTTTGTTTTGGTCTACTGTCCTTGAAGCAACCAAAGCTACCAACTTGAGAACAGGCTGTCACATGCCTCTAGATTCTCAAAAATTGGGTTATGGGGTTAATGAGTATTAATGATAACTCTTTATTAATGATGTCAAAACTTGAGGGAAAATGATTGGAAATGATAACTCTGTTCTGTCATAGTTTAATAATGATGACTAAAAGATGAGCAAAAGGAAGTGAAACACATGTCCAAAAACAAAAATGATATGATCTATGTTTTGGAACATTATGGATTTAGTAAACATCCCTGCTTACTAAATTCTGTATAAATAAAGAAACACTCTGGTTGCTAGTCAGTCAGGCTGCAATATTCTCCCGACCTCCATGGCCTGGCTCACTTCCTTCCCCCTCCGACTCCTTACATCCTCTGCTGGGACGTGTCCCACTGGGGATGACTCCAGTATGCTTCCTCTCTGTCCATCTCTCCTAAAATGAAACCAAGAAGTGTCCCGTGTCTGATTCCTCCATCGCCGCTCTTGCATCTACGCATCTTCAGACCCTGCCCTCATCTGGAGCTGGACTCCGGCAGAACTGGGGATCTGAAGAGTATTTTGACATCAGACATGGAGATGCAGAGTTTGGAGTTTGCCCAGCTGTTTTTCAGTCTTGCTTTGGTCCAGTATTTCCTCACTACGCTCCCTTCCTTATGTTTTGGAATGGTAATGTATATCCTGTGCCATTATATGTTGGAAGTATGTGATCTGCTTTTTGAATTTGAATTTCTGGGGGATTGCAGTTAAGAGATTGCATGAATCTCAGAAGAGACTTTGGACTTTAAAACATTGTTGAGACTGTGATAGACTATGGGGACTTTTGAAGTTGGGCTGAATGCATTTTTGCATTACGATATGCTTACAAACTTATGGTATGGAATGTGGTGGTTTGAAAGAAAATGGCCCCCAAAGGAAGTGGCACTATTAGGAGGTGAGGCCTTGTTGGAGGAAGTGTGTCACTGTGGAGGCTGGCTTTGAGGTTTCATATATGCTCCAGCCATGCCCAGTAGAAACCCTAACTAAGACACCCAGTCTGGCTTAAAACTCATGGCAATCCTCCTGCCTCACCGTTGGGTTACAGGCATGAGGCACTGTGATTAGCAGACTTTGTACCAGATTGGCTTTCTGGTCTCATAGAACCCAAGCGGGGGTGAAAAGGAAGCAGGTTCATGGAAGCAGCACCTAGAGCCACAGAAATGTGCAGCCTGGGGTCAGCTGCCCTGTGTCTTGGGGATCTCTCAGGGACTTGCACAGGCTGGAGGACCCCCCCCCCACACACACACAAACACATCCCTCTGACACACTCCTTGGTTACACACTCAGCACTTTTGTGTTATCACTGTTGGTTGTCCTGTGTTGAGGGCAAGGTCTGGGTCATTCACTCCTGTGAGCCTGCTGTCTAGTCTCCTAAGGAGGTGAGCTGGCCAGATGACGACGCAGCAGGGCAGCCCGAGAGGGATCTCTAGGACCCAGGTGGCAGACAGGGAGCAATGACTTCTGAAGTTGTCCTCTGACCTCCACACTCCTGCATGGCACATGCAGACCCCCCCCCAACAAAATAAATGAATAAGGAAATAGTTGTAATAAAGATGAACAAACTCCCACCACATTTAGACATTCGTTTAAGGGAGTCTTAATTTCTTTGTGTTTTCAAATAAGACCAACACAGAAGAATTCGTACCAAAAGAAAGCATACATACATCTGTGTATTCTGAAACATGTTTTACTGACTTTAAGATGACCTCGGTACAAAGTGCACCATCATTTATATCCACCCAGTACGATATCTCTTCACCTTAGCCCGCAACACCTAGGGGAATGTGTGCTGAGGATGGATGGATGCCTGATCACTGAGAACCTGTGCTGTCCCATACACACCCCTTCAGACCCCTGTTCTCAAGGAACTGCCATTCTAGAAGCAGGAGGCAGGCACTGAAATACATTTATGGAAACTCAAGCCTAACACCTGGCAGGCTCCACTGAGGAGTTAGAGACTGGGGAGGGGGGCGGTCTGTGTCTGATAATCTCCAGTCCTGACGACACCTATAAAACCAACTGTGTTTACCAAGGTGTCAAAGATACCGGATAAGGAAGGCGTCAAATCCTTATTGCCGGAAAATGTCGCAGCATCCTTGTTGGTATAGATGCAGGACTGACTGGAATGTGCATGCATAGATGTTTTTGTCAGGGTGACACACCTAAGCAGGTGTGATTCGGCCTGGGCTGAGCTTGCCTGCTCTCCCCAGTCCTGGCAGCGTAGTGACAGTACGTGACGGCTGAGTCACCCGGACTTGGTTCCACTCTGTAGTTATACAGAGAGACTTTATATGCGGTGGGGGTGGGGGTGGCCGAGGGTTCCTGAGTTCACAGGGAGTTAGCTGCATGCACTCACTAAAGGGATGGCATGGACAGATAGGATGAGTGTTGTACCAGCTACGGTGGTTGGAAGCAAACTGCCAGTCTTTGTAGCTAGCTCAAGTGGTTCAAGTCCACAGGCCCAGAGGTTGTGAAGGTGCGTCCTTTATTCTCTCCTTTTCGGATGCTGCCAGTCTCTCTCTCTCTCTCTCTCTCTCTCTCTCTCATCCTGTCCAGAAATGTTCAAGCATCTTTTAGGGTATTTAATGCAGGAGCTGTACATTCCTCCCGGTGCCATGCAGAGGTGGCCGTGTTCTGGAAAGGACTGTACCGTGGTAAGCTGGGGCTCAGCAAACACCTTGCATGCCTCTGGTAGAGGTATCGACACACGAGGGATGTGGGGACCTGAAGCTGGCAAGGGTGAGCCAGTTGTTCCTGGCATTAAAGTTGGACCTTATCCCCCTCAGTCCTGTGAACACGAGGGTCTTTGCAGGGCTTAGTGAAGACAGACTGAATGTCTCTTGAGTTTGGCAGAAGCCGAGTTTAACTGAAAATAAAGAAAGCATTTGACATTCTTCCATGCCACACGTGCTATGCTACTTAGAGATCTCTGGGTTTCCACAGTTGCTCAGAACTGCCCTGACTTGAAGATACCCAGCCGCGCAGACCACTTCAGCTAGAGTCGGCAGCCCTAGCAATTTCTCCGTGAGACTGCAAAGTTTCTGCACCACTGAAGACCAAGGCAGGCTCTGGAATTCCTCCTGTCTGCCAAGGCCCCTGAGTGCTTGGTCTGAAGCCTCAGCCTGAGCTGCAGGGTGGACTCCTAACTTCCCGATGTATGTGAGCTGAGTGACTCTTTTCTGTGGCTTTTCTTTCCTGTAATAAATGGATACTTGAGTCACAAAGGGCTCCATTGGGGGGCACTTTATTATTTTCCCCACATATCTCTTCTCCCCATATGTAGGTCGTGTGTTCTTAAATTCTTAGCATTAGAAATGACCTGACAAAAATCCAGAAGGGGCTGAGGGATGTTCTCAGACGTTATAGCTTCCTTGTGAAATATTTTTCTCTGTTATCTATCTATATATTTATTTTACATACATATGTATATGGGATTATATATTATTTTATTTTTAGATAGTCTCGTTATATAGCTCTGACTGGCCTGGAACTCATAGAGACCTACCTGCCTCTGCCTCCTGAGCGCTGAGATTAAAGGTGTGTGCACCACCACACCTGGCCCTTTATGGTATTTTTAAAGGTAGTGTCATATCAGTTATTTCTGCATTTGGCTAGAATTCCAGAAGCTCAGGTCCCAAAGGAGCCTGGCACATCTTCCTTACAGAAAGTTAAAGTCGCTGGGTGATGGTGTCCCATCCCAGCTACTCCGTAAGCCTAGGCTGGAGGTCAGGAGTTCAAGGCTGGTTTGGGTGATGGATCAATACTCCATCTTCGCCCTTGTTTGTACTTTTTACTTTCCTTATCTGACAGCGGGCATCCACTTGGCTTCCTTATACTGCCCCTGTCTGGGTTAGTCTCCCCCCCCTCATCTTCCCAGCCTCCCACCCCTCCCTGTTGAAATCTATTGCCCAGTACCGTCTCTTTACTTTTCTTTTACCTATGTTCCATCAGCCCTCCCCTTAAGGAAACCTCTCCGCCCACATCCTCTTCTTAGTCCCCTGGCTTGCATGAGTACTCTAAGTATGTCTGGTGGCTGCGGAGGTGGGGCTGGAGTTATAGACAGCTGTGAGCCATCACCTGGGTGCTGGGAATCTAATCTGGGTCCTCTGCAAGAACAACACATGCTTTTAGATGCTGTGCCGTCTCTCCAGCCCCCACACAAAGTTTAATCGGTAATGGGAGGAGGGAGGGGGGAGGGAGAGAGGGAGGGAGGAAGGGAGGGAGGAGGGAGGGAGGGAAAAGTTACATCAGTGGATGCTAAGTTACAGTTAGGAGTAAGAAGCCCTTTGAGGTATTACAGAGTATGATGACTAGAGAGAACAACAATGTACTGTATATAAAAAATGTATTTATTTAAATTTTATTTATTGTGTATATATGAGTGTTTTGTCTGCATTATGTGTGTGCAGCATTGTGTAGAGACCATGGAGCCAGAAGAGGGCGCTGTGTCACCTGAACCGAGTTAACAGATGGCTGCGTGTACCAGGAACTGAACCCAGGACCTCTGCAAAAACAGCCAGAGCACTTCTTCCCTGATGTCCTCCACTCACAAAGGTGGAGGTCAGAGGTCAGAGGTCAACTCACTTCACAGGATGGCTGAGGTTAAACCCACCTCATCAAAACATGGCGACTCACTGTTGTAGAACAAGGTCCCCTGAGCAAATCAGCAGCCATTGTCAATCAGCTGTTCTGAATTTGTAAATTTGGTGATATGGGCGTGCCTCTTGTTTTCCACCCTCTGCACCTCTCTCTTGTTTGTGGTCTCTACAGGAGATGAGGAGGGCCTGGTGTTTGGGAGCCATCCATGCCAGTGAATTAAGTCCCGGTTTAGAGGGAGGAGAGCATCCTGAGACCTAGAGCAAGAGAGGACCCCGCTCCAAGATGGTCAACACAGGATCTGGAATCACTTAGGAGACACACATGAGCACGTCTTTGAGGAAGTTTCTAGGTTAAGATTGAAGTGGGAAGACCCACTTTAAATCCGGGTAGCACATCCCAGGGCCTGGAATCCTGGACTGAATAAAAACAGAGAAACTAAGGCTGGAGAGGTGGTTTAGCAGTTAGAAGAACTTGCTGCTATTGTAGAGGACCTGAGTTCAGTTCCCAGCAACCACAGAGCGGCTCACAACCATCTGTAACCCCAGTTCCAGGGGATCTGATGCCCTCTTCTGGCTTCCGAGGGCACCAGGCGTGCGTACACACACACCACACACCACACACACACACACACACACACACACACGCACACAGGCAAGCCATTTATATGCATAAAATAAAAATAAATAAACCAGAGAGAGAGAGCAGAGAGACACAGAGAGAAAACAGCTGAACGACATCATTCATCTTTTCCCTTCTGTTTCCAAAGAGTGGATACAATGTGACTAACCACTCCGAGCTCCTGATACCAGCCTCCCCCACCCTTGGAGCGTGAGTCAAAATAAACCCCAGCTTCCTTAAGTTTTTTCATCAGGTGTCATAGCAAGAAAGTCACTAATGTCCCCTCTACCAGACATTTTTGTGTGTGCTGAGGATTGCACCCTAGGCTTCCTTAATGGTAGCTAAGTAGGAGCTCTTCCAGTGGGTTATGCCCTGGCCACTGTCAGCAAGAACTGAATGTGACTAATGTATGAATCAGGTTCCTGTGGCCACATCCCTCCTAAATTCCTCCCGACAACCACCCTTCTGGATGCTCTACTTTCAAGGTGTCATGACCTGAACGTCTTAATCATGTGTGCATCACTCTTGGTTTTACTCACACGTGTGAACGCTTTGAGAGCTGAGGCTTTGCCTCCTGGGGCAGGGGTCAGTGCGCAGTGGCCTCAGTGATCACCAGAATTAAGAGGCTTTAATGACCTGCACAGGCTGGCTCAGCTCACAAGCTGCCACTTGTTAAAATTGCAGTGAGCACCTGATTCTTAGGTCCAGACCACAAAAAGGAGCAGCCATTCCTCGAGGAGCCCAGAACATGGGAAGACTCAGTCTTCAGACCAAAGACAGGAGAGGAAGCCACAGGCTGTCCCAGAGCCTGCGGTCATCTCTTAACAGAAATGAGGGGCCTCCAAGATGGGAAAATACCTGGAGTGCCCACTGGGGGTGGCCACAAACTGCATCTGCAGCATAGAGCGCTCAAGACTTACCCAGCCTGGCTTTTAAAATCCCTGAATGATGGGCTGGAGAGATGGCTCAGAGGTTAAGAGCACTGGCCGCTCTTCCCGAGGTCCTGAGTTCAATTCCCAGGCAACCACATGCTGGCTCACAACCATCTGTAATGAGATCTGGTGCCCTCTTCTGGTGTGTAGGCAGAATACTGTATACATAATAAATAAATCTTAAAAAAAAATTCTTGCATGATTCCTGACATGAGTAGACCATCCAAAATGTTTCCATTTCTTGTACTGCTTTATTGGCAGTTCTTTGTCTTATGAAAATTTCTAGACTCTCATATCCAGCTTTCCCAAGCTGATCTAGGAATCACTGGGTCTTACTTTATTTTTAAGAAAATATATTTACTTATTTTATGTGCATTTGCCTGAGTGTATGTATGTGTACTACGTGTGTGCAGAAGCCCAGCAGATGCTAGATAAAGGTGTTGGAGCCCCCTGGAAATAGAGTTTCAAGTGGTTGTGAGCTGCCACATGGGTGCTGGGAACCAAACCCAGGTCCTCTGCAAAAGCAGCCAATGCCCTTAAGTGCTGAGCTGTCTCTCCAGCTCTAATGTTTGTTTCTTGAGATAGCATCTCATGGAGTCCAGGCCGGTCTCAAACTCACCTTGTACCCAAGGATGACCCTCAACTTCTGATCCTCTGCCTCTACCCCTCAAGTGATGAGATTACAGTGTGTACCACCATGCCTACCTTATGCTGGGGGGCATCACCATGCCTACCTTATGCCATGGATCAAATGGTTTCTTGTATGCTGGGTAAGCACTCAACTAAGTTACATCCCCACGTACCCTTGAGTCTCGGTATGTAACCTATGCTTGCTTCAAACTCAACCCTCCTGCCTCAGCCTCCCAAGTGCCACACACCTTTCTTGTGTTTATATTTTCGGGTTTTCTTTCTGACTGTCTTCTCTTTTTCTGTACTCTTCCCCCTTTTTGTCTCCTCTTCTGCCCCTCAACATTTCCTCTTCCCCCTCATCTTTTCTAAGTTCCTCCTTTCTTTTCTTCCCACCTCTCCCTGTGTCTCCACAAAGCTCTCTTTCACATCCCACACTTCCAACCTCCCGTCCACCCCGGTTCCCAGTGCTCACCCCCTCCTCAAATACATCCAGTGGTGTTTTGAGAAGAAATGACCCTCATAGGCTCCGGTATTTGAACACCTGGTCCCCAGTTGGTGGTGCAGTTTGGGGAGATTTAGGAAATATGACCTTGCTGGAGGAAGTGTGTCACTGGGGTGGGCTCGGTCTGCTTCATGTTTTTAGTTGAGGACATGAGCTCTCGGCTTCCTGCTCTGGGCACCATGCTTTCCTTTTCTGGAAGCTGGGGTTCCCTGCGTAAGACCTGTACAAGATCAAGCCAGCGGACACTCCAGTGTGGAGAGGGAGAAGCTCCTGAGACCTCACTCCTATCTGAGGAGCTGTTGACAGGGGCTGGTGAAGGGAGACATTTTTTCTGGGGGTGTGGCCAAGGGTAGGTCATCCACGTTTCTGCGGGCAGCACTCATCAGATTCAGTGAGTCGTTGAAAATAATAAAGAAGACAAAGGAGTGTGAGGGGAATGTGTGGGGGATGTGTGGGGGTTGAGGGGATGTGAGGGGTGTGAGGGGATGTGTGGGGGCAGAGGAGTTGGAAGTGGATATAATCAAGATACAGTGAATACGTGTGTGCAACTATCGAAGAATAAATAAAGCACTTTTAAAAGGCTGGACAGAGATTTCGTGAAATCCCCATTTTTCTTGTTTCGTTCCCATTCATGTTGGGGACCCTGGGTGTGTTAGTTTGTTGGGACATTGCAGAGCTTTCTGGCTGGATTCTGCCCTTCATTTTCTACTTGCTCAGGTAATCAGCTTGTTCTTGTTTGTTTGTTTGTTTGTTTCTTTTTTGTCCCGTACACCCTACCCTGCGCTGCTGGCTGGCTTCCTGTTGTGACAGCTGCAGTCTTGACTCCTCTGTGTGGCATTCCTAGCCCTGTGCTAACCCCTGTGCTTTCCCTGTGTGATGCTATCTGGTTCCATGAGTCTTCCGACCCCTTGTTGGCCATGCCCTGACTTGCAGCTGCAGCCTGCCTGGCACTTCTTGTACTCTTGTCTGCCCCATAACTCTTCACAATCCACCTGTCTTCTGCTGTGTGAGCAGCCCCGCCTCTCCTGGGCCAAGACCCTGTGTCCCTCTGGGGCAGGACAGTTGAAGACTTGATCACAGCCTACAAGTCATCTGCCTGTAAACCTGCCCCGCCCCCGACAGTGCCCTCAGGTCATCCTTACCCCCTGCCCAGCCCACCCCATCCCCCAGCTTCTAGGGACCTTCTTAGGTTCAGTCACCTTATATATTAGCGCACGAGAAAGCGGGTGGAGGTCTTAAGATGAAGGATGAGGGACTGGATGGCTGAAGAGGAGATAGCTGAGTGATGAATCACTGCTTCGGCATATTGTTTTAGGAAATCCATTACATTGTTCTTGTTTTAATAGAGGTAAAATTTACATTATGATGTACACATCGTAAGCATTCAGTTAGATGAATGCTTTTGAAAGACTGAGTTTATTTTTATTTTATGTGTTTTGATGCTTTACCTGCGTTTAAGTATATCATGTGCATTGTCCGTGGAGGTCAGAAGAGGTTATCAGGGTCCCTGGAATTGAAGACGGTTGTAAGCAATCATCTGGGTGCCGGGAGCCAAACCTGGTCCCTCTGCAGGAGCAGTGAGTGTTCTTAACCACTGAGCTGTCTCTCCAGCCCAATTCTGATAAATTTTTAGCTGTGTCCCTAAGAGCCCAGGCAGCCTATAAAATATTTCTGTTACCCAAAAAGTTCTGTTTCTAAAAGTTCCCACTCTCAGGAGGCCCACGGCAGACCTCAGTCACCATAGCTCAGTTTCACCTGCTCTTGATTTGCTTTTCTTTGTTTGTTTGTTTATTTGTTTGTTTTTGGGACAGAGTCTTTGTAGCGCTGACTGTCTTGCAACTCACAGAGATCCACCTGTCTCTGCCTCCAGATTGCTGGGATTAAAGGCGTGAGCCACCATGCCCAGCTTAATTTCTTTTTCTTTTTCTCTCCCTCCCTCCCTCCCTTCTCCTCTCCCTGTCTCTCCCCCACCCTTCCTTCCTTCAGTACTAGAGATTAAATACGGATGCTAGGCAAGCATTCTATCTCTAAGCTACACTCCTAGGTCTTTAAAAGATGTACTGGTGTGTTCATGTGTACAGGAGTTCGTGTGTGTGTGTGTGTGTGTGTGTGTGTGTGTGTGTGTGTAAGCCAGAGGTGAAATCTAGTGTCTTTCTGTACTGGTCTTACTTACCTTACTTTTTTTTTTTTTTTTTTTACAATTCTTTTTCCATTATATTTTGTATGTGCATTGGTGTTTTGCCTGCATCTATGTCTGTGGGGGGTGTTGGATCCTGGAACTAGACTTACAAGACAGTTGTGAGCTGCCATGTGGGCGCTGGTTTTGGAAGAACAGCCAGTGCCCTTGACTTCTGAGTCTTCTCTCCAGCCCCTCCACCTTACTTTTTTTGGAGACAGGGAGGGTCTCTCATTGAACTTGGAGCACATGGATTGTCTAGACTGGCTGGCCAGCAAGCCCCAGAGAGCCATCTCTCTCCACCTCCCCCAGTACAGATGCATGCCGAGCCCAGCCTGTTTTTTAACGTAGGAATTTTGAATGCAGGTCTTCACGTTTGCACAGCCATCTCCCCAGCCATTACATTTACTTTTTGTCTTGAGACAGGGTCTTGATAAGTTGCCTAGGCTGGTCTTAAACTTTCTATCCTCCTGCCTCACCCTCTCAATAGCTGGGGTTAAAGGTCTGTGTAACTCATCCTGGCTTTTGTTCCTGAATTTATACTGATCACATTTTATCCTGATAATGAATGCTGTTACTCTGTTAAGGCTACTGTGAACTGTGTCTAAAGAAAAAGCTTGGGTCCTAAGATTCTAGTCAAGCCCCAGGCTGAGAGGACCACAGAGGTGGAAGAGACTTGGCTGTGTTAAACTGAGGAGGCAGGTGTGTGGGCAAGCCAGCTGCCCCAGGAGGCCCTCAGCAAGAGCACTGTCCCAGCTCCTGGACAGATGTCCTTGTCAGAGGCCTGCTGTCTCAGGGGCTGCTGAGCACCAGGTCCTGGAGCTCAGGCTGCTGCTGGTTGGAAAACGGTGTTGCTAACCACCTGTCTTCCCTGTGGAGGGCTCACACCTGGAACTGACTCCTGAGAAAGAATCTGGCCTTGACTAGGGCAGCCCTATCTGTCGGGAAGCCACACAATGCCACCCTCCCCTCACAGAAACCGGGTCACAGTCACTGCGCAGCCCAAAACTGTGACATTCACACCTGCTCCCCCCAATTTCACTAAGGGATTTGAGAACTGGGGGAATTCTAGGAAGAGTGTTTTCCTGCATCCTGGTTAGCCTTGACTCTCAACTTGACACACCTGAGAAGAAAACCGCAATTGAGGAATGGCCTGGATCAGGTTAGTCTGTGGGCTCATCTGTGGGAGGTTGTCTTGATAGTTAATTTTTGCAGAAGGGCCCAGCCTGCGGTGGATAGTTGGGGAGGGGGTGTGGCCAGACAGTTCTGGCTCTATAAGAAAGCCAGGTGAGCAGGAGCGGGTGAGCCGAGGGAAGCCAGCAAGTAGCATTCCTCATGGTTCCTACATCCAGGTTCCTAGTTCCTGTCCTGACATTCCTCAGTGAGGGTTGTGACCTGGAAATGTTAAGCCAAATAAACCCTTCCCCCAAAAGTTGCTTTCAGTAAGAATTCTATCACAGCAACAGAGAACAAAGCGCAGCCCTGGGGTATGACGCCTATCTTCAGTGACGTGTAAACATCCACAGTCGGGCTCCTGTGCATATTAGATTCATTATTTTTATTTAATCACGCAGTCATAGCTGTAGACTCTTCTTTTTCCTGGTGGGAAGTCACATGGGAGGGAGGCTACTTGGCTGCGGTGGAGACAGGGGAAGCTGCTCTTCTGAGTCCTCCAGGTGAGTTTCCTCCCTCCTGCTGAGGACAGTGAGCTAACTGGCCTTTTGGAACACTCACAGCATCTCCTAGTCAGTTCCAGGGCTGCAGGAGGACTCTGGTCCATGAAGCCAGTTCCTGTGGCACTTGGTCCGTGACAGCCTTGAGGGTGTAACCTGTGGCTGGGGCCGTGGGGGTGGTTCAGGTTTGTGGGGAGGTTTCTCAGACAAAGGCAGTTTTTCTAGGAAGCGAGAGGAAGTCCCTCAGGGGCTGAAGCCCTTGAGAGGCATGTGCCCACTTTCCGTCTCTCCAACCCCCGCACCCTTATCCCTGTGGGAGCTCACTCCTTATTTCTTCTGCCCAACTGTACATCATCTAGATAGTCCCTGGCTTTCCCAAGCCTCTCTTGCTAGTTCTAGCCGGCCATTTCTGTGTAACTCTTTCTGAGTCCCTCTTCTTGTTACCCCCACCGAGAGGCTCTGCTGTCTACACTGTCTTCACTAGCCTGCGCTCCTGGTTAGAAAAAGGTTCCCACTCTGTAGGTACTCACAAGAGAGGCTGCGAGCCCTGCAGCAAGAATCGTAGCGATGACTGCTGAGGCCACCACTATTAGGGCAGCTTCCCACAGTCTCAGCTGGCCCGTTAGGCTTCCCTGGCTCCCTGCAGCGGGTGAGCTTGTGCTGGGGACACTGGAGGTTGTAGCTGCTGTGGTGTTGATGCTGGAGGCTGCTGTCACTGTGCTGGACTCACTGGACCCAGGAGCTGCCACTCTTGTAATTGTTCCAGGTGTGGTGGCTCCAGAGGGACCCACTGTGGGTGCTCCAGGGACAGAGCTTATGGTGTTGACTGGAAACTGTGGATGTGTGGTGGGGTAGGAGACAAAGTGTTGGCTGGTCAATGCCATTGTAAAGTTAGCTTAGTTCAGCAGCTACTAACTAGTATGATACTAGTTAGTATAAGTACTTACTACTTATAATGACAATAATGATAGCTGTCACTCATTACTACTAACTAGTATTACTACTTATAATGACAATA
>CABHPH010157348.1:0-72294 GCA_902168325.1 Peromyscus nudipes | reverse complement strand
GAGCCCTCAGTGGATTAGACCACTGATGAAATCCGAGCCCTCAGTGGATCAGACCACTGATGAATCAGAGCACTTATGATCCATTCACTTCCCAGATGCACTACCAGCTGGGGATGAAACCTCCAACACATGTGCCCTTTGTGGGAACACTTCATGTTAGAGTTTGAAAACGAAATATTACTCATATGCTCATGTTTTGAACACCTCAATCCAAGCTGGTGTCACTGTTTTTGGAGGGAACTTAAGGAGACGGGACGTAGGTGGATGAAGGTCACTGGAGGTAGGCTCTGGGGAGCATCTTTTCTCTAATTCCGTTGTCTCCCTCTCCCTACCACACATCCCTACCACCATGGTGTTCTCCCCAAGGTCATGGGACTGAGCAACCATGGTTGAATGCTCTAAAACTGTGAGCCGGTATAAATCCTTCCTCAAAGTCTTTATAAGAGATTTGGTCCCAGTGATAAGAAAAGTGAAATAATACACCTCACATCTGAGCCATTTCTAAAAAATCCATTCTCCCTTATGCCTCATATCTCGGAGTAGGGAAGTGGAGACATTAACTGACTCCTAAGGGAACTTGCTTTATGAGCTTCTCTGTGGTCTTCCTCTGTCCTGGAGATTTTACCTTGAGATGCTTGCACTTCCCAATAGGCCCCGTGTGCTCCTGACTGAGCTATTCAGCAAGGAGCTACATGTTGCTCTCAGACTTCTCACAGAATGTTGGAGTCAAGCACTGATCTCCTCAGCAACACAAGAGGCAGGTGGGTGTGAGGAAAAAAAAAACAACCAAAAAACAAACAACAAAAATACCCACGGATAGTTCCAAGCAGTCGTGGGTAGCGACTTATTTCTTGTTTGAGCCTGTGAATGATAACAGGATATCCTACCAAGCTTTCGATGGAGAAGGCTGCCTCCTCAGACTTGTAGACCATCACCCATCCTTTCTTCAAAGGCAGAACTGTGAGATCTGCTGCCTGAGAACATTCTCCCTTGCCCACAGCTCGGACAACAGCTCTGTTCTGTCCTTTAGTTCCAAAGTGCAGAACTGATTGAGACCTTCCAGCCATGGGACAGAGAAAATATTTGACCTTAATGGAATAACCCAACATATCCCCTAGAAGACTGTTCTTCATTCAAATGCCAATGAGATAAACACTTCCATCCTTCAAGTGGAGAATCTTCCAGGCAGAAATAGCTGCTCATTAAGTTTGCTGCCCCACACTTGTGGTTACAATCCCCAATGGGAAGTTCCGACCATTTGTAGGGTGGGTGTGGGTAAAAGATTACGAACAAATGTCTTGGCTGTGTGGACTATCAAAGCCCCAGGGACACTCATGCATCCGTGGGATTCAGACTGTGACTCAGCCTGGGGCAGTGACAAATTGCTGAAGAGGCGGCAGGGCGGGTGACTCAGCCTCAGAGCAGATAGAGATGGGACCACCAAGATATGTAGCCCACAGCTCCCAGAAAGTTCAGAACAGAGTGACACGATGCATGTATCGTGAGATCTTCTTTCTTTCGCCTAAGAGTTGGATGTTGCTAGAAGGTTGTGGGTTTAGACTTGGCCAACTTCTCCAGAGTGGTACAGAGCTAGAAAGCTGTGGCTGCATGGAAAAAGTTGATTTTATTCTCCTAAGCCAAACAGATCTTGGATATAACAACCTCTGAGACTGTGTAGAAAATAGCATAAACCTTTCTAGAAACTCCACGATCACCACAGCTTCAACAAGGGTTATGCTTCCTATAAAGCAGGCTGGATGGGTCCTCCAAGGGTGTTCCAGGTTCTACTTGACTCACTGGCAATGTGTGCGCCCTTGCGGTGGGGAATGACATGGGGTCCTGGACATCTATCTGTAAGGACTCAGGTAAGCACCGTGGGACCTTAGTGAACCAGTTCATCTCTGAGTTCTGCCCCTAAATTTCAGCTTTGCAGAGAAGGGAGAAGAAAGTGTTTAGCAACTGAGTGACACTCTCGGCTCACACTCCTGCCTTTCTTGATTGTCTATTGCACAGTCGAGGATTGTTTCAGCCAGCAGGGCAGTGACAGCCAACATGCCAAAGAGGGCTAAGAGCATTCCTGTGAGCACCTGGTGTTGGCTTCAGACTCTGGCACTGTCCTGGTTCAGTGGGCAGAGGGTGATTGACATGGGTGTGGGCAGGAGTGGGTAGCACAACCTAGAGGCAAGGATTCACCTTGCTGGCTCTTCTCTACTACCCAGGCCCCACTCATTAGTGCTGAGATGGCAAACTCCCTTCTACTTTCCAAGTCTTTGAAGACCTGCTGCAGCAAGAGGCTTTGGACTGTCCGATCTTCCCACAATATCTCCAAGTGTCTGTAGTATTCTCTTGAACACCTCGTCTGGCTGAATGCACCCACTCCAGCCGTTGGACCCATCCACTCCAGCACTTGCAACTTTAGGGTCCGCTCTTTATCTAATTGAGTTCATGTCAGGAGGAGAACTCAACTCAGGTCTCACATGCCCTCAAACGAGCATTGTACTCATATGGCATCTTTTGCAGAATGTGTGCTCTGTGGTGTGAGACTCTGGTCTGTAGCTGAAGTTTTCCTGTGTCCCGGCCTGCCGGCAGTCGGGGCAAATCTCTCCCACTAGCGTCCCCCAAGTAAACACACAGAGACTTATATTGCTTATAAACTGTATGGCCATGGCAGGCTTCTTGCTAACTGTTCTTATATCTTAAATTAACCCATTTTTATAAATCTATACCTTGCCACATGGCTTGTGGCTTACCGGTATCTTACATCATGCTTCTCCTCGTGACGGCTGGCAGCATCTTCCTGCCTCCGCCTTCCTGTTCCCCCAATTCTCCTCTCTGCTAGTCCTGCCTATACTTCCTGCCTGGCTACTGGACAACCAGCGTTTTATTTATCAATCAATCATAGCAATACATTCACAGCATAGAGAAGATCCCACAGCACTGCATCACCAGGAATACCACAAGTGAAATACTCTTGAACCTAGGTGCATGCCTCTTTCACCACAGATGACAAATAAAAGGGAGAACAGGTTGTACTCACTGCTGAAACGGAAGTTAAAATGTGACTCCATAGATAAGGAAGGGGATTATGTTGGCATGTCAAACAATACCACTCAGAAAGGGCCATCTGAGCTGAGTGAGATGCCAAGGCTGAGTAGTAGCTGAGGTGGCTCCCCTCCACACATGCTCTGGGAATGCCAGTAGTGAAATTTTCATTCAGTATTTTACAGTGTGACTCTGTTACCGTGTAGTTCAAGCTGCCAGATGCCTGCCCGGTTCTGAAGATGGCACACCGTGCTCAGTAAAGCCATTGATAGTTTGCTCCTGGTCGTCAGGGGTCCAGGGCTTCAGTTCTCTGTGGAGTAGCCCTGGATGGTGTCAGATGGCACAAGGCAAGATTATCGCCCTGATCAAAAGACGCCATCTCCTTAGACACACACGGAACAGAGTGAGAAGGAGCAAAAGGGCAGGAAGTGAGGGAGTCTGAGGGCCAAACATGGAGACCCTGCCTCAGCAAGCTCTTCTGTACCCCCTTTGGCTTCATGACGGAAGATGGCATGGAGGAGGTGGTCAGGAGATGTGGACCATGCTTGGTATTTAGACCGTAACCCCCTGGGCTCAGTCCTGAGCTCTGTCATATGTTGTTTATGTCTCTGAGAAAGAGGCTGTGTCTATGAACCTCATTTGCAGATGTGGATCATGCAACAGACACTCTGGGCTGTCACAGGGCCTTGTGGATGTGTTGTTAGCAACCCCTATGCAGAACTCTCAAGTGTGGACATTGAGGAACTAGTCACATTCCACTTCAGTCTCTGCAAGTTGAGTCAACCTAAGAGCAGCCTCAACTTTACTGCCGAAACATGGATGCTGGGCTCTGGGGAGATAACTAGTAAAGCGTTTGCCATCCAATCAGGGGGACCTCAATCCTCAGCACCCATATAAGAAATGGGATTTGGTGGTGCAAGCTATTCCCAGCTCTGAGGAGCAAAGATCCTTGGGGATCCCTGGGCAGCCAGCAAGCCCCAGGTCTCAGTTCTCCTGAAGAATTACACCAGCATTTGACCTCCAACTTCCATGTGCACAGGAAGAAGGAGAGAGGGAAGGAGGCGGGGGAAAGAGAGAGAGACAGAGACAGACAGAGAGAGAGAGAGCTAGAAGTTGTAGAGCCCAGGAGTTATTTTTATTATTTCTGTTTTAGATGAGAGGGGAGAAAAAAAAACCTCTCTTTTTAAACTCATATGACACGTGTGAAGTACAAACACACAGCAATTTTGTTAACCAATGGAATAAAGAAGTCAGAATAAGCAATTAAGGATCATAAGTGCTTTCTTAATTTCCGTCATGAGATGAGAAACACTTATAGTAAGTGGATGAAGATTCAAACACGAGATTAATTAATCCTGAACCTGAGCCCACTGGATACCCAACTGCTCAGAGGCTTGCCATTCTCCTCCTCACATGCCAGTTCACACCATCTGCCCCACACAATGCGAACACGTGACAGACAGGTCTAGAAGTTAGTCCACCCAGGCTCTGGTGGTAGAGCAGACAGACCTGGTGTCCTAATGTCTTCACAGTGGCCCTGTTCCTAGCTCCGTTTTTCCACCAAGCACGTGGGCTTCCTCTACAAGGGTGAGATTAGGCACTGCCGCACAGGAGAAGGGTGGACCTGGAGACCTATATCTAGGGAGAATTGTGAGCAAGTCCTTCTTCTTAACATCTGGCAGGCCCCTGGAAGCTTCAGCTGCAAGCAGAAGTGACAGTCCCTGGATTATCCTCATCTCCTGTGTCCACACAGCTTGTTCTGTCCTTCGAAGAGCACAGACTTAGTGGTAACCAACCCGAATCCTGGGAATCTAGCGTCTTCTTGACTTTGGTTAACCACACAAGTACATATTGCATAGTAGTGCTGCATCACGAACACTCCAGGCACCACTGTCCATGAATCTACACATCCTGTGTAGCCCAGCTGGCTAAACCTGGACTCAGTGGGCAGCCTTCCTTCAGGCTGTGTGAATCAGTTCCACTCAGCTCTTCAGCCGTGCTCTGTTCTGGGGTCTGGACTGAAAGGGAGGCAGCAACCACCAAATCTTTTAGTAGCAGGTAACAGTGTATGACCGACAGCTAAACCACTCAGGCAGAGTTGGGGCTCACATTCCATGGGCCAAACATGCCCCATGGCTAAGACCAATGTTGGAGTGAGGATAAAAGCTCCTTCCATGGAGCTGGATGGGAGGACATGGGTGGATGTTTGTGAGCAACAATCCAGACTGCCTGAAGCTCATCTGTAAATCTAGGGACAGCACTCTCCCTCAGAGGCTGCTGTGAGTGTATCGGTTAGACAGACATGTCTGGCCAGTGTATGAGGTCAGTATTATACCGGTTGTGTTGTCCAAATACTGAGTAATGGGACTCCTGCACCTACACAAACAACTTGACCCAGGAAGGGGTGCAGCTACAACAGTGATGGGTATCCCCCTGCAGAAGACCGTCCTCCCCTACCAGCTGTTCACTCTGGTCTCCTCCCTGCATACCCGACCTCTGTCACCAGAGGGATCTGACAGCAGAAGCTGCGATTCTGCTGGTCCTTCCTGGCCCCAAAAGACCCGAACAGATGTTGCTTCCTCTGGTCACTTCCTTCCTTCTCCCAAAGCCATACCAAGAACAATTCTCATGCAAACACGTCTTTGATAGTGTGATGGGAATTTGGCACTAGCGTAGGGTTCTTGGAGAATTTATACCACCATTTGAATAATGGAACATTCCACAATGATTCTCCAGAGTCTATCTTGTTTTATTCAGAGTGGTTTAGATGTGGAGCTGCCTTTGAAGTGGACCAGTACATAGTTGGTGGCCATGAGTGTGACTGTGAGCCCTTTGGCCCAGTGACATGTGAAGCCTGGCTTTCAAAGATGGTTGCCTGACCCTGAGGCATTGTTGGAACTAATACCATCCAGAAGAGCTTTTCTAAAAGCTGTGTGGTTGTGGGTGATGGGTCCATCTTCTGTCTGGCCACATGTCCTTGCAGTCTCTGTCTGGTGTCAACCTCGTAGTCTGACAGGTGTCATGGAGAGGAGAGGACCTGGCACGCATGAGTAATGGTGATGCCCGTGATGGTGAATGCTGCCTGGAAAAGGGAGGTACAGCCATGTGACAGGCCAGGGCTGGGTCTTAGGACTTGGGTGGGAGGCAGAACTGATCGGCCCTGACAGCCCAGGTCACATTCCTGATGGAAGACATACGGAGCTACAAGTCCAGCTTTTTAAGAGCCCTGCTTAAGCTCCAAGTCTTGTCTTACGGCCCCAGGCTGGATGGCACTGCAGATGGGCTCCGGAGTACAGCGTCCTTATGAAACCCACACCAAGATTCCTTGATGCTGAATATGGATAGTTGTCCAGGAGCCTGCCAGAGGATGGGCAGTCACCGTGGAGAGAGACCGTACTCCAAGGAAGGCAGAGGACTCTTCCATTGATCTAGGGTTTCAATACTTCGATGTCTTATTTCGAAAAGATAGTCTGGGCTCAGGCCAGACCACCCTGAACATGCTTGTCTCATTCTATCTCATAGCAGTGCTCCTGGTCATTACCATTTCATCTTTGGAAGAAAACGTGTTGTCTTTCTTCTGTTCGTCTCCCTTCCGTGTTAATCCTTGGGTAAAGAGCTGTCATTCCTACTTGTAGACTCCACCGTCAGGGTTGAGGGTGAGTACACAGAGAACTGCTAGCCAGAGAGCCCTAAGGTCATAACTAGATCCAACAAAGCTGTCCTCAAGAGCTGGGAAGGACCCTTCAGAGGCAGTGCCATGACCTCCTTGGTGGCGCATTGAGCCTCTATATGCTTTCAGAGGGTTTTACCCCCACAGGAAACAGTGCATGGGGCAGTTAGGTTGTTGCTGGCAGGCTCACTCCTTCAGCCGGTCCAGTGTGTCTGCCAGGTCTCAGGTACGACTCACCTGGCTCCTGCCTCACAGAACACGGGAACACATGCAGTGAAGTCAGACCAGCAGCAAATCAGTCAGTACTGAGAAGAAAAGCCCTTGAAGCCACGAGTATACCCAGCATGGTCCCTGATGTATTCCAGGAGATGAGATTTTCTTCAATAAATGGTAGCATTTCTGGGGTCAACAGACCTGAAGTCTCTCAGTTTGGGGGAAGATTTGTGAGGAGGGCTCCCAGGGGAGAGTACCTTAGGAGGTAACAGGCAGGCAGGATTGGGCAGAAAAGCTGGTCTACACCCGAGTTCAAATAAGCCCCCAGTGATGCCAGCGTTTCTGAGGATATCGAGGATGGCTCCTCACTAATGCTCCAGAAAATGTTAAGGGCCTCATCTCCACTTTCTACAACCCAACCCAGCTAGCTCTGAGTCATCACTGGATCAGAAAAACCCTGAGTCGGATGTTCTCTGGGGCTGAGGACAATTCCCCGAAGGGATGTGGCTGCAAGCCATGATCCCACAGGGCCAGCATCTGGGACGGAGCAGCCAAGGGGAAGCTGGTGAAACCCCACAATGCTGCTGTGGTCACACACCCTCACTGAGAGCGGTGGGAGTTTGGTGACTTCAATCAACAGCGCGTGGGGGAAAACGCTCTGCCTGAGTACAGTCCACGCACTGGGAGCGAGGTCTAACAGGCCGCAAGGAAGCGGGCCCAGGGAGAACCCTGTGTCCAGGGCTCATTCATAAGGCAGAGGCTGCTGGTGGCTGGACCACTGAACAGGAAGGAAATGGGTATCTCAGTACATATCTAGATCTAAGCCTGTTGGAGTGCTCCTGGGGTTTCATCCCTATCTCTGTCCATCACGTGAGATCCCTGCATGATCTCATCTGGCCACAGGACTTAAAGCACATCGCATGTGGATGCTCTGAGTTCTCCTGTCGCTCCTCCCTTGGAGTCCACCATATCATCCAGCTACTTCTCACGAGTCATGTGCACAGAGCCTGCGCTACTTTGTACTCCACATCTTCGATGCTCTCCAACCTGACCTTCCTACCTCACCTAAAGGACAATTTATTTTCCCAAGCCAGCATCCACTTCCAACCTACCAGCTCTCCTCACTGAAAATCCAGAATTTGACCACTGTGTGCACCGTGGCTGAGCCCCCATTGCCACCCACTTCAGGATATAAAGTATATCCAGGGACTTATAATTAGGGTTCTCTCTCCTTTCTCTTGGCCACCATTGTCTCCCTCCCCGTTTGTATATGCACAATTATCTTCTTAACAGTGTTTGGCTTTTTTAAAAATCTTTACTGAAACCATACCTCTGATCATCTTGTGATGGTGAATATTGTCAACTTGACAGTCTATAGACTCACCCAGGAAACAAATCTTTAGGCATGTCTGTGAGAGATACCTGGATTAGCTCAACTGAGGTATGAAGACCCACCCACTGTGGGCGGCACCATTCCCTG
The DNA here is from genome assembly GCA_902168325.1 of Peromyscus nudipes. Taxonomy (NCBI): domain Eukaryota; kingdom Metazoa; phylum Chordata; class Mammalia; order Rodentia; family Cricetidae; genus Peromyscus; species Peromyscus nudipes. The sequence continues at coordinate 63,889 of CABHPH010157348.1, read as the reverse complement.
GGCTGTGGTTCTAGACTAGACAAAAAGGGGCAAGCAAGCTGCACATTGGCGTTCATCTCTCTCCAGTTCCTGGCTGTGGATGCAATGTGACCCACTGCCTTGTGGTCTCACTGCCCTGTCTTTCCTTCCATGATGGATGGTACCCTTTACCTAAGCCCAAATAAACCCTTCATTCCTTAACTTACTTTAGCAAAGTCACTGATACATAATTTATACCCCATTTCCTACTTGTTTTATCATCTATCTTTTCTATTAAAAAGAGGTTCAATTGAGAGGAGGCCTTTTTTCCCCAATGGTTTGATTCTTATTCTATTTCTAGTACCAAGAACAAGACCTGACACATAGTAGGTTTTAAAGAACGGTTCATTAAATAAAAAGAACTTCTTGACTGCCTAACTCTCTACCCCCAAGCGTTTTTTTGGGGGAAAGGAAGCACTGGAGTAGGATGCACCCCCCAAAAGTAGCCTGGAATGTGGCCATCCCGCTAGATAACAGAGCTCCGCCCATTTGTGGTGCTCCAGTGAGATGGGTCAACTTCCCTCCAGTCAACATCAGGGGCTGACATGAGAGAGCCCTGGCGGGCCTTGGTTACACTGGATGATTTCTGTGTTAGCCCCTGTGTTGAGCTTGCACCAGACAGAGCCTGGATTCTGGCTGAGTTGCGTCATAGATAGCAGTGAGAGACCCTCCAGCATCTTTCCCAGCATTTTGCTACCTAACAGGAGGGTGAAGCCTGGATCTCCCTGGCCACAGCACACTGAAGGCTGTGGAAAGAGGAGGCACAGGCGAGGCATCGAGGTCCCACGGAGGTCTGAACTCCTTCCCAGTTAAGCCCCAGCGAAAGTCAGGGCCGCTGGCTGGGAGGACCATCTGACCCCACACAGAAGAGTCAGGCCAACCTGCAGGGTGGCTGATAGCCTGGTATTTGCCCTGATACCCTGGTGTGGACTGAGGCCAGGCACCCTGCATTTTGCACGGTCACAAAAGCAGTTTTACTCGAATGACACGTGTGGACTTTCAGTGATGAGTTCTCGAAGAAGTGGATGGTTTCCTCCAGTTAAATGGAGAAGCACTGGCCTGTAGCTGAACTGTAAAAAACAGTTTGGTGTAGACTCCGGAGGACACCAGCAGATCCAGCTGCACTTGGAAAGGAATCCTGAGCTGGATTCATGGACATTTCTTTCTCTCTTTGATTAACAAGATGAGTTGGGAACTAGACTCAAGCATTTCCTGAGAACAGTCTCATTGGACTCAAGTTATAATTGCAAATTTGATTCTCAGAACCTATGAAGTTCATTTTCCATGACATCTGACAGCTTAACAAACATGACTGAAACCAGGAACAGAGGCAAAGCCAATGGCATTAGCGAAGGCTGAGGAACTGAAGGCAAGAGGGTGGTGGATGGTGAAAAGGGACACCCACAGCTGCCTTCTCGCTGACCTTCCTAGGAGTTCCTGGGAGTCTGGCACAGTCAACAGGAGCCAAAGGCACAGGGGTCTCCTGGGCTGAGGATCGCACCTGGCTGGTCCTGTTACAGAGTGATGGGACCTTCCAATAAGGAGCTCCTGCATTCCTCATGATGACCGGCTCTCTGCTGTGTCTACAAGAGAGGCTGTGGTCTGGAGACACCTGTTGTGATGCCAAGGAAAGAGAAACCGAGTGGCTGTGTGTGAAAGATGCAGCCAGATGAAACCAGGAAGAAGCCCGCAGCAAGGCTGGGGACAGAGTTGGACCCTTTGCTCCCGGTGCAGGTGGATCCAAGGGATGTCTGCGTGTCTGGTCCTGCAGTGATGCTGCAGAGCTAAAGGAGCTGTCACGGCTGTCCTCTTGTGTCCAGCTCCCCTGCACCCTGCCATGAGTCTGCTCTGAAGAACATCCCCAGGTTCTGAAAGTGATCCTCACTGGTCCCTGTGGAGAACCCCAGCCAACTCTCCTTTCTCAGAGCTGTCCCTGGCTCATCCACCCAAGAAGATCCTTTTCCCCCACCAGGCCCAGGGTTCAGTGACCTGGGGCAGAGTCCTACACAGGCCCAGCCACCTGAGGAAGTTGCTGCAGACTCACATAGTTCAACGCCAACCCTGGCCATTGAGAATCTTCTCTTCTACATGAGGCATGCACAGGCTAATGTCTGTCTTCAGCAGACGAAACACAAACACAGCTCCCAGAGCTGCTCAACCCCATAAAGACACAACGCTTAACAATGCAATTTGGCTTTGCCACGAAGACGAGATAATGAAGGCCCAGACAGCAGCATGACTTGCCTAAAATAATATGAGCAATTGCAGGGAGTGGAAAGAAAACATGATCTGCACACTCGTCCAATTTCTAGCACAAAGAATATTTCCTTTTCTTTTTATCTAAAGAAAGGTGAAAATTCAGAACACATGTGTGCGAAGGCCAGGGATCAGACTTGGGTGGTGTTCCTCTTGGAAACCTGTCCATCTTGGTTTTGGAGACCAGATTGCTCATGGGACCCAAGGCTCACTGTTGGACTAGATTGCCTGACTTTTGAGTCTTCCTATCTTGGTCTCCCACATGGGGATAACAAGCGTGCTACCACGCCCAGCTTCTAAAGAGGTTCTGAGGACTGAACTCAGGCAGGCATGCTTGCAAGGTGAGCATATGACTGACTGAGTCATCTCTCCAACCACTCCGCTTCATTTGTGTTGATGGTTCTTTTTCAAGTATTGTTGACTATGAATTAGATGAGACTTCTGTGATTTGAATATCTTTGAGAGAATTTCAAACAAAGCATTTGGGGGGGCAAGAGGTGGGAAGATAAAGACAGAAGAGAAGAGGTGGGGGGATGAGAAAGACTAGAGAAATACAAAGAGTGAGATGGGAATAAGAAAGACCACAGGGCTGGAAGTATCCACCAAGGACTTGGTCCAGGTCTTGGAGTAGAAGGGTGGGTTTAAAAGACTCATATTTGCCATGGTTTTTCTGACTGACTTTCCTGAGTTGTTACCCTTAGTGCTCTTCAAAACACAGTTTACCACAGTGGAGCTCATTCACATTCCCGACTTCAAAACCCACAAGCTAACCTTACACACCTTAACCAGATCATCTGAATTCTCTTTATTTCATACAGCCAGTCGGCTGTCTGTTGCTGTAACAAACACATGAGATGCGTCAACTTGTAAATAAAAGGTTTATCTCTGGGGTTTCTGTTAACGCTTGGTTGGCAATACTGCTTCGAAGTCTGTGGCAAGATGCAGCCATCACAGGCGGGATGGGAGAGGGCTGTGGAAAGAGGCCAGGGCTCCTTCAGGGCTGCACCTTTAGTAGCCTACACACCTGTTAGAATTCACCTCCGAAAAGTTTGCGTTCCATGAGAAAGACCCCAGCCTTTCACTGTTGTGCATACACAGCCATCCCAACCCAAGGGACCATCATGACATTTATCTTTGTTTTTAAGTGCCCTGTGATGCTCACAAAGGCACCATCCATCATGGGCATGAACCAAGAGGCTCAGTCCCTAAAGGACCAAGTGTTAGGGAAGAAATGAGACCCAGCCCTGTGGGGAACATGTGGTCACCCACATATTAGGCTTTTTTTTTTCTGCTGCTGCTGAGATGAAACACCGTGACCAAAATAACTCATAGAAGAAGGAGTTCATTTGGGTCTCTGGTTCTGAAGGCATGAAGTCCATCATGGATCTGAGACAGGCATGGCAGCGCAAGCCGAGAACTGGAAGGTCACATCTACAAAGGCAAGAATGAAGCAGAGAAAGTGGGCTTGAAGTGTCACTTGGCTCTTCACCCCAAAGCCTGCCCCCAGTGACACACTTTCTCCAGCAAGGATGCACCACCTCAACCTCCCCAAACAGTACCACCATCTGGGAACCAGAGCAGATGAGAGATGTTCTCATTCAAACTACCACGTTCCACTTTACAGTTAGGAAACTGAGCCTTGGGGCAATTATATAATTTGCTAAGGGTCATGAGAGCATGAAAGCTGAGCAGAAAACCCAGATCTGGTGGATTTCAGGGCCCTTGCACTGCTCTGTGCTGTGAAGCCAGACAGGATTCAGGCTAACTTAAGCTGGGGGTTTCGGCTGCTCTTGGGTCTCTCATTCAGGCATACACACCCATGCAGGCTTCTCACTTGACTCCAAGAGTGCCTTTTCCTCCAAGCTCTGCTCAGACAGACCTCCTAACGTCTCCCCAGTTAACTTGAGAGCAAACTCCTTTTTGGACAGGCAGTCCCCTCCTTCCTCACATTTTGTTCTCTGGTTTATGGGTTTCAAACGTGGACTATCAAGTCCACATCCTGTCCTCTGCTGGCCCGAGAGGCAGGCAGCATTCTTGAGGAGCAGCCAGTTGATTTCCTGACTTAAAGCAAGGATCTTACTCCTTCCTTTCATTTCCTCAGCCCAAATGCTCAGGAGAACAAGAGCTGGGCCACGTGTGAGTACAGCCGCTTCTGGGACACAGGTGCTGGCTGCAGCAGATGGAAAGCAGTTGGTGCTAGGACCCTTTCTCCCCTCTGGATGGCCCCAAGCCTGGTCCTTGCTGGCGGGAGTGTTGTCTCGAGTTCACCAGTAACAACCCTGAACCCAGTTTCCCGAACACTATCTTCCCGCCACGGTACAAGCTCCCCACTTTACCCCAAGAGCGGTTTTCCTCCTGCCTTCCCAAAGCCTGATTCCAGAAAGAGAATAAATTCTCAGCTAACACATGTGGACCCAGGAAAATATGTCAGGATAATTCTCCCTCCTTGTTTGGTTGTTTGGTAAAAACTTGTGTCCTGGTGTGAACAATCCAGCTAAGCTAGCTAGAAGCCATGTAGTGTGTTGGATATGAGCTGTCTCTTTTCTTTTTCATGGAGAGTGACAGGTGAGGGGATCAAAGGTGACACATTGTGTTTTCACTCTAATGCTTGATTTACTCAAAAAGGGACCTCTCCAAGGCTGAGAGCCTCATGTTCACAGCTGCCAGTCTCCAAAGCCTGGGACACACTGAGAATACAGGGAGCCTTCAGGACACTGGTTACAGGAGCAGAATCCCCAGGGAACTCTTCAAGTGATGAGAGGCACAGAGGGGAGCTACGATTTTTATAAACACACAGGCAGCTTTGCTCACTTCTCCCCAATTTGGAGGGAAAGTCATCTAGGCACCCTCATCAGAAACATTATCATCTAAGTCCTACTGGAGACAAGGTACTTGACCCCAACAGACCCCAGTGCTCCACCCACAAGGACAGGGTTATATGAGTATTCCAGGAGACTCTGAGCACATGAGCAGGAGCAATTGGAACATTTGGAGGGAAGGAGGTGAGAGATTTTTGAGAGGAATAAGATGGGTCTCCTTGGAGATCATTTTGTGTGATTGACAGCAGATAGGCTTGAGCAAGGTATGCTGGGAAAGGGTAAGGTGTGGTATGCATACCCTAAACTATGTAGAAACTTAACCAACACTTGATGACTGTTTCTCTATTCTTACATGGCAATGCGCTTCTTAGATAGAGTATGAAAGAGGAAGAGGTGGTGTGCTGTCAAGGGGGTCTGGAAATGCCCCTGAGCATCCCTGTCAACTTTTCTGGAGGGTTGTACCACATCTCCTCGGGTGAGTTCTAAGATCTCTATCTGGGGTGCATTTGGACCATAGCAAGACACTGTTTCAACTGTTTTCAAGTATTTATTTGTCCTCAAAGCCTTCTGAATGTTATTAATGAGGACACTGGCACACAAGATATTTTGTGCTGTCCAAGGAAACAAAAGCTGATTTGTGGATGGCTAGAATTCTGGAACCCACTCCTGCAACTGCCAGGCTAGGCCAACTTTCTTGCTACTAAATTCTAAGTGTCCTTGCCCCCTAGCTACCTTCCACACATTACACCCACATCTACTAAGAAGACATGATGCTCTGTGTATCCTGGGAGAGAGCCAGGAGAGACCCTGGGATTCACTTCCAGGCAGATGAGCCTGAGTAAGCCAAGGCACACAGCAGCACTCACTCCAAACTCCCAGTGGCTTTCCAGAACTAATTAGCTGATAAACCACTAGCTAGTATGAAGAGCCGCCACCATCTAGGCCACTGTGCTGGTTGGGGATAGTGTCTTAGTGTGGGTTTCTATTGCTGTGAAGAGACACCATGACCACGGCAACTCATTTAACTGAGGCTGGCTTCCACTGTTTAGTCCATTATTGTCATGGTGGGAAGCATGGCAGCATGCAGGCAGACATGGCGCTGGAGAAGGAGCTGAGAGTTCCACATCTGAATCAACAGGCAGCAGAAAGAGAATGTCACATTAGATCTGGTGTGAGCATTTGAGACCTCACAGCCCACCTCCTATTGACACACCTCCTCCAACAAAGCCACACCTCCTAATAGTGCCACTCCCTGTGCGCCTAAGGGGGCCATTTTTATTCAAATCACCACAGGCAGGTTGTAGCAGATGTCCCCTCCCCAACTTTGCCCCTCAGCCCTCACTGTCCCCCACACCCTTCTACTGCATGAACTCACAACAATCTACCCACCAATGTTCACTTGTCAGGAGCTGACCAACCATGGCAGAGAGGGGGCTAGAATACCTTGTAGTTAACACCCTGGGAGCAGCCAACCAACCGTAGGTGGGAGATGGGAGTATGTTCTAACTTGGATATGAAAATCCCCAATTGCCCATATGTTGAAGACTTGGTCCCCATCTGGTGACACTACTGAAAGGTGATTGTGTCACTGGGGTCCTTAATCCATGACTTTAATGATTGACCTAATCTTCTGATGGATTATAAAAATGGTGAGACCTAGAAGGTGGGTCTAGCTGGAGAAAGTGGGTCCTTGTAGGAATATCTTTGAAGGGCGTATCTTCGCCCCAGGCCTTCCCTGCCTGTCTGTCCATCTCAGCCTTCTGCCTGTCATGAGCTGAGTCCCCACATGCTCCCTGTTATGGGTGTTCTGCTATGCAAGGGGCCGGAAGTAGACAGAAACCTTTGAAACCATGAGCCAAAATGTATCTTTCCTCCTTTGAAGCTGTTTCTGTCTGATGGTTTGTTACTGGGAGGAGAGGTTGTCAGGAGATCCCGTATTGAGGGGTCTTCGACCTCTGAGCTGAGTGGCTCAAAGCTTCAACTTACCACCCGGGAAGCTCGTTTATCTTAGAGAGGTCTTGTCCAATGGGCAGAGTTCTTCCATTTTACCAGATTAAAGGGCTGCGGAGATGAGGGTGGTGGCAGTGATATGACGCTACATATGTGCTCAATACCACCGGGCTCCAAGCTTAAATATAATTCTGATGGTAAAACTTAGGTGTGTTTTGCCACATCCACTTTGGGACGAGGTTTGGCAGTTCCTTACAGTTAAAATACACTTACCATCGCTCCTGTGTTGAAGGTCTATTTGCCATAGCTGTGCTCAGGATTGCTCCAAGCTAGAAATGGCCACAGGGTCTCTCAACCTGTGAGTAGAGGCAGTGGAAAACTGGGCAGCCGTGAAAAGGAACAGACTGAGGGTATGCAGCAACTTGGATGAGTCTTCAGGGTGCCCTTCTGGAAGCAAACGGCCAGAGATCTCACTCTGTTGCTGACCGATGATCTGAGCAAGGCAGGACTGTGAGGACCAAACAGACCAGCATTTGGCAGGGCTGGGAGAGGAAATGAGGGGCTCACTAGAAAATGGCCTGAGGGGCTCTTGGAGTAATAACATTCAAAGTATCAGTTTGTTATTGGTTAGTCGTTTGTCAAAACACAGAAGTATTCATTTGAAAAGGGTTGTTTACTGAATGCAAATTAGGCCCGAGAGCCTGGCTTTGAAAAAAAACAGCAAGCCAGAGAAGTTGAGTGTGTGCTGCATACCTCTAATCCTAGGGTTGAGGAGGTTGAGGCTAGATGTTCTCAAGTTCCAGGCACACAGAGTGAGATTTTTGTGGCCCCCACCAACAAAATAAAAATCAAACCAAAACACCAATATCAAAACCCACAAAAAAAAAATCCATTATTTGTCTGTCTGTCTGTCTGTCTGTCTGTCTGTGTATCTATCTATCATCTATCTATCTATCTATCTATCTATCTATCTATCTATCTATCTATCTATCTACCTACCTACCTACCTACCTATCTACCTATCTATCCATCTATCTAGAGACAGGGTCTCATGTATCCCAGGATGGCCCCCAACTCTCTACACAGCTAAGGATAACCACGAACTTCTGATAACCCTGCCTCCACTCCCTGAGTGCTTTCATTACTGACCAGCACCACCACCCCTGTAGGGGTGAGGACCGAACAAGGTTTCATGAGGTTCAGGCAAGGGCTGTACCAACTGAGTCACACCTCCAGCCCCTGGCATTGTTTCTTTGGTTTAGTTTTCTGAGTCAGTCTTTCCAAATACATCGCTCAGGCTATTCTCAAACCTGTAGGCTCAAGTGACGCTCCCACCCAAGTCTCCTGAGTAGCTGGGACTACATGTGTGAGCCACTCGGCTGAGCGTGTTTGCTTTTTAATTATGGTCAAATCTCTAAAAGCATAGTGACAGAAACAATGTAATGCAGTGGTTCTCCACATTCCTGATTCTGGGACCCTTTAATACAACTCCTCACGTTATGGTGATCCTAACCATAAAATTGTTTTTGTTGCTACTTCATAACTCTAATTTTGCTATTGTTATGGATTGTAATGTAAATATCTGTGATTTCTGATGGTCTTAGGTGATCTCCATGAAAGGGTCATTCAATCCTCAAAGGAGTAGTGCCCCACAGGCTGAGAACCACTGTCCTAGAGATCCCATAATGTGGTCTGTTATTAACTATTTTCAAAGGCTAGGAGAATATCATCATGGTTAGACATTGTTTTTCAACTAAATGTGATGACCATTCTTTAAATTAAAAAAAAAACAGATAACGCTTGAGGTTCTAAGAAGCAAACACAGAATAATTATAGAAGCAGCTGAAACTACAGAGAGCCTAGGACAGAAGTGTCTTCCAAAGCTGCAGCTTGGAGCAAAACAGATGTGAGTCCTCTGTTCCCAAGATTCTTGTGCAACTGGCCCTGCCCAGAGTCATTGACATTTTGCTTGGAGAGAAACTGGATTTTCATTAGCCGAGTTCCTTTACCAATGACACCCTGGGAATTTGCATCACGTGAGTGGCACATCCAGCAAGGCTTTGCTGGACGACAGTGACGTGGAGCCTTGGATCCGCAAAGACAGGTGGCTCTTGGCAGCTGCGTGAGGGGGAGAAGTTGGGGAAGATCGTTGACTCTGGCGACACAGAAACCTTGGGGCTTGAGAAGCTTTGATGTGGTCTGAAGAACATGCTTGGCCACGGCACCAGAGTATGGTGGGCTGTGACAGAGGGATTCTGATTTGTTGACACCGTACAGGAGAACCAGAATGAAGACACAGGGTTCAAACCTTTCTTACATAGACCCATAAAGTGTCTTCAAGGAAAATGTTATTCACAGGAATTTTGAAATGAAAGATACTTAAAATACGATTCTCATTGTTCCTAGTGTAGACAGCTCAACTCACTGAGTGACTTCAAGTGGCTTAATCAGGAAGTGTGTTTCAGTAACGCTACGATGCCCGGACTAGCCAGGTCTGACACTGGGAAGTCATTATTGTTCAGAGATCAAAGTTTGCTAGGAGCCAACTGTGGGCAGAAGGCTGAAGTGCCACTGGTCTGCCTTCTGTCTGCTCTCATGGCCTTCCTGGGGAGAAAGCAAAACCACCAGGGAGTTATTAAGAACTTAAAAAAAAAAAAGCATATCCAAATTCTGTAACCAAAATGAAGAAACACTTCCCAGAACTGTGTGCCACCATTGACTAGATTTGGAGTTGTTCCAAAAATCATGCATGTCCTCTGGAAATGTCTCAAACAGAACATGAGGTGAAAATGAGCTCCCTCCCCAGTAACCATTCATAATGTTCTCGGATGTCTCGTTTAGACTTATCTTCTCTGCATATGCATGTACACACACACACACACACACACATACACACCAGATGGCAGATGAGGTAATTCGCCTTTGAAGATTCAAATAAAATTGGCTGAGACCCCATCCCACATGTGGTGGGAAGTCCATGCTTCTCAAGCAATCTTAGAGTTTACAGGGTGGAGAAGGAGGGGGAGGAGGAGGGGGAGGAGGAAGGCAAGTTCTCTAAACCCTTCTGCTTTTCAGCTTCGCTTCTTGCCAAATTAGGTCAGGGAGTGATTGCTTTGGTATCCCAAACATAGACATCATAGACATGTTGTATTTTTCCCCCTTAAACCTCAGATGCAAAAGGCTGCAATTCTTCTTCTTCAGCCCACTGTCTTCATTCATTTCCTGTTGCTGTGATACAAGACCCTGACAGGAGCAGCCTGGGGGAGAAAGGGTTTGTTGTAACTCACAGGTCCAGATTCCAGTCCATCATTGCGGGGAAGTCAAGGCAGCGGAGACCTGAAACATCACATCCACAGTCAAGAACAGAGAACAAGACATTAATGCACACATGCTTGCTCTCACTTTCTCTTCTTTTTCTGTAGAGTCCTAGATCCAAAGGTAGGGATGAGTGCCACCCACTTTTAGGCTGGGTCTTCCCATACCAACAACATAATCAAGACAGTCTCTCACGGGCAGACTTGATGTGAAAATCCCTCATTGAGACTCTCTTTTTCAGGTGAGTCTAGATTGTGTCAAACTAACAATTAAGATAAACATCACATTCATAGACCATTGTAGCCAGTGATCCCTGCCAAATGTTCCATCTGCCTGTGTCTACCTATCCCCTTATTGGACTTATCCATCCATTCACAGATCCATCCAGACATTGTCTATTCCTTCATGCCATACCATCTGTGGTATTAACTGGCAGCCCGACTGGATTTGTAATCACCATGGGAACACATCTGAATGTGTCTCCAAGAACATTTCCAGAAAGATTTGAGGGATCCACTGTAATGGTTTGAATGAGAAATGCCCCCCAGTGTCTTGGGCATGTGACTACTCGGGCCACAGTTGATGGAGCCATTTAGGAGCTTTAGGAGATGTGGCTTTGTCAGAGAAGTGTAGCACTGGAGGACAACTTTGAAGTTTCAAAAGCCACTCTCGATTTCTAGGTCACTTTCTCTGCTTTCTGTCCGCAGTTCAAAATGTGAGCCCTAAGCTTCCTGCTCCAGCTGCCAAGGCTCCACTCTGGCATCACGAACTCAGACGGCCTCATAGTCACTGTGGGCCTGAGGATGACCTTGAACTTTTGATGTTCTGTTTCCTCTCAAGTGCTTGGCTTGCTAGGTTGTGCCACTACACATGGTGTATGCCGTGCTGGGGATTGCACCCAGGGCTTTGTCAACGCCTCGAGGGCAAAGTGCCGATTGAGCCCCACCTCTAGCTCCCCTTAGTTTTTTAAACACACTGTTGAAGGCAGGTATTGGTTCATTACATTCTGTCCCAGTGATTCATCTCTAGATGATGGTGACGACATTCTAGATAGCATGGGACTGGGACAAAGGGTCTACACTGAGAAGCCGAACTTTGGAGAGTGGGAGACCTCTGAAAAAAAACATCTCCTGACTGCATATGTAAGCTGAGGCTGTCATCATGCCTCAGCTGACCACCCTTTCCTCCAGCAGCTGTCCATGTTAGAGAACATTTGGGCCTCGCTGACCACATCCCAGCCCTTCACTGTTTACTCAGTAAGACCCTCTTGGGATGTCCCGCCCACCTTTCCTTTCCAAAGGTGTCCTGTCCCAGAGTGAGAAAACTTGTTCAGCTTTTCAGCCTTTGTTTCTTTCTGCTCTCACTCTGCCAAACTTCTCATCCCCTGGGACACATTCTTCTCTCCTCCAGATCCAGGTTTTTGCGGGAGACACTACCCATTATTCAGACAGGAGAAGGAGGTTGCAAGGGGATTGTGGTCAGCAGCGCTGGGTTCCGTGCCTGAGCAGATTCAGGCTTCCCGTTTCCCGTTGCCTCCTGAGGGCCCTCTCATGTGATGCTGGCTGGATAGTCAGCATTTGTCTGTTCCAAGTTCTTTCCCTAAACTGCAGCAGCACAGTCCTGGTTTAAAAACCACATGTTACGTGGCATGTCTTCCTCCAGTTTCCACAGAACCCAGCCGCAAGCCACCAACAGTGTGTGGGAAAAACAGTCCGGGACGTCTCCTTTGGACTTGTGCTCTTTCCTGGTGGTTGAGATGGAAGCCGGGGCCTTGTGTGAACGAACTAGGCTGTCACTCTACCACTGAGACACACCACAGCCCCTTAAAGAGGGGTCTTTGGAGGGTGTTCCCTGCCACAGCCTCCCTGGGGAGCCCAGGTCCCTTTCTCTGCAATCTTTCCTCTTCGTCCAGAGTCACTCAGCTTGATTCTTATTTTGGTTGTTTACAACATGGTCATATAGAAGGAAAATGTGCGGGATGGACCAGAGATAACCATAACTCAAAACCGTCCGTGGATAGCATTTAAGAACTTGGGGGCTCTTATGCGGATGTTACAAACTGGCCTCAGGTGTTGACTTCTGTGTGTCATTCTCCCTGATACTGTCTTATAGTTGCATTTTCTCTGTCCTCATTTTAGACCCCGGAGTCTCTACACCGGCTAATACACTAGTATTTTTACTACCCTTGATTATCACAGGTATAATTATTTCCTGTTTTTCAGGAGAGTAAATGATACCACAAAAGATCATCTCAAACATGGATTGTTCTTTTCCATCCAAACCCTAAGAGACGGACTTACCAAGGTTAAAGCGTACGCATGGGTTTATGTGTTTTGGGAAAACACAGCCACGGGAGCTTAGGGGACAGGTGGGCTAGGATCATCTTGGCAGGTGTGGGGAAATGACCCCCAGACTCTCCCACTTTGCTGAATGCCCCCAGGCCACAACTGCTGTCAGCATCACTGGTGAGCTTCTCTCAGCCTGTCTGTTTCTCTCCTCCCAGCTGAAGCTTAGTCCAGGGTCTCTTGTTCACCACACTGGCCTTGGACGTGGGTGGGATCACAGCACTCCGCTGTCTCATCTGACATGGAACGTGGCCTCTCATCTCCTCCCAGCCCCATTCTTAGGGACCTTTGACAAGAACCCCTAAGAAGTAGTTTGGAAGATTTATGAGGGCCTGCCCACCATCTGGAGAGGTAGCTGGTCTCAGAAGCTTTCTGGCCATGTCAGTGGAAACCAGGGCCAGGGGACTTGTCAGGACATCTCCCAGTTCCACCCCCCATCATCCTTCAGCATAGTTCCTGGCCCCCACCATGTAGATGCAATGGACTCCCTTCTCTTCTCTTTCCTCCAGAACCCAGAAGCTTTTCAAGGCTTTTGTCCCTTTCTTAAGCAAGTCACTGAATACAACCTGGGAATACAGAGCATGGATGGCATTGTTAGATATACAACAAAGCCATCCCAAGAAAATTCTAGTCCTGTTATCTAGCATCTCTTTGGACCAGGTGGTGTCTGGAGACTATTAACGTGGGCACACAAAGTCATCTTTGGAGGAAGTTGAAAAGCGAGCTCTGGACTGGTCTGTTTTCCTCATGAGCTCCACGCAGGGCTGGTCAGGTCAGTCACTCTTGGGGGTGTGAGTCCCTAGGAGCCCTGCATAGTTCAGACGGGTCTCCTTCAAGGGATGTTTGAGAACATGAGTCTCCTCCCGAGGTTGTCAGGAGGGGTGCTCTGAGCATGACTGATCCTCACAGTCTTCAGGCTTCCCAGAAGTCTGGGCTTCTAGACTGAGGGATGATTTTCTAACCATATTTGTGGACACAGGTGGTGTTGGAAATGCTCTGGGACTATGAAAGGTGCCGAGTGTGGGTTCTGACCTGGAGCACTGTTAACATCGAAGAGCAGCTCTGTCGGAAAACAAAAAGCAAAACCAGGGGACTAGCAGAATGCTTTCCATTTCCACAGCACGGAAACCTCTACCAGGGCTGAGTGCAATCCACTGAGGCAGGGTTCAGAAGAGACACTCAGCACCACACTGTTAAATGGCAGCCACCTCTCCCATGTGCCCTGTGGGCTTCTGAAGAGATGCGAACGAATGCACATCTATTCCCCTCAGCTACAGCACCGTGGGATGGCTCCACCCCAGCCTAACCTGGTGAACCAGAGTGCCTGGGATTACAAACAGGAGGACAGGTGAGGGGTTAGTTATAGCATAGATGACTCCAGAGTAGCGACGTTAGTGACGAGTGCTACCCCAGCGTGGGTGACGACTTCCCATGGCTACCTTGGAGTCCCCTCTGCTTCAGTCAGCCTTCCACCCTTTCCATCCTAGCGTCTCCCAAGACCAGGTTCTGCTGAGGCACCACTTCATACAGCTGGGGGACAGATGCAGGAGGGAGCAGATGGCTGGGATCTCAGGTAAGGGTTTAATGACCGACCCCCACCCCCAGCACTCCTTCTATGAGAAACATCAACAAGTCTGATCTTGCCGAGGGTCTACCGACACCCACCCAAGCCATCCTAGGAGGGGTGTCAACAGGCCTGGTCTTATTAAGCGCCTCTTGCCAATATTCATAGGCATTTTGATTGAGACTGTGATTTCTGTCATGCTCAAAAGATAGCATTCCACCCAGGATTTATCACCTAAAGAACGGATAATGAAATAATTAAAAAGTGCCAAACTTTGGAGGATTTATGGTCTTTACTACTAACTTACTTAATTACAAATGTACACGGTGTCATTTTAATCATGATCGTGTTTGACAGTCATCTCTGACGGAAGGAGTCTGGGCCAGCCACAGTGAAGACCATTGCTCTCTGCAGTCAGGACAAACTGTCTGTCTTTTCTTGTGTCAGAAATCATCCAGAACCCAGAGGTGCGGAGGCATTGTCCTAGGAAGGAGTTCCCAGAGTGTAACAACGGGTGTTCTGCAAGCCGAGCAGGAATGGCCTTGGAAGAGGGCAGAGTCCTAGACACAGTGTTCACGTGGTACATAGGGAATGCCTGCAGGAAGCAGAGTGGCAGAGATTAGACAGGGCTTGGGGCTCTGAAACCCCCAGTCCTGACCCTACGGCTCGCTAGCTAGCTGACCAATCCAGGCAGACCCCTTATCTGTCCTGATCCTGTTCCCCACTTGCAGAGTGGCCATAAAGACTGCCCATCTCTGGGGGCTTTGCTAAGACCAGTGATGACAATGTGGGACTGTGCCAGATGCAGGCATCACAGTGGCCCAGGAGGCTGTGGCAATGTCTCCTGTCTTTCAGGAGAGCATGGGTCCCAGCAGTTCTGAGAAACTTGTTTTGGGTTGGAGGGAACGTGGGCTGTGCCTCAGGGTGACGGGGACTCAGCTCCTCCTTTCTGGGGTACTGTAGCCACCTCTCTGTGGCCATCACTATAGGAAAATGCAGTATGAAAGTCAGGGTCCCTTTACGTCTGGGTTCAGTGAGCTTAGGATATGGTGTGCAAGGGGAAGGGCTTAGGAGTATGGGGTCTGCTTAGAGAGTTTGAAAATGGAGTTCAACAGTGAAGCCCTCACCTTTGCTCCCTCCCTCTGAGAAATGGGTTCAAGAGGTGTCTTCCTCCAGGGATGCACTGTGACCTAAAAGGATTAGTTTATTCTCTGGTTTACTCTGGCCATCGAGCCTGGGCTCATCAGTACCATGGGTGGGGTGGGGATCTCAGTGAAAACTGTCATTTCACTGAGAGCATGCCATCCACCCCTGGACACCGAATCACCACAGAACAGGAGACTGAAGAAATCGAACTGCCAGCGAAGAATTGTTCCCTAGACAGACATGTGCAAAACAGCTCTGGAGAGCCTAGCTTGTGACTCAGGCAGCATGCCCCCACACTGCAGCTGTGGGCAGCGCGGCCACCTTATGATTCACATTTTCCACGGTTATCCAGAAAAATGAAAACCATCTGGACACACCAGGACCCGCTCCAATGGACACCGGAGCCCACACTGCATTCAGACTGGCATCGAAGCTTCCACGGTCCCTGCTTGCCCAGAGCTGCCTCCCCATCTGTAGGCCCCTGTCTGCTTTCACCATCATCAAACTCCGGGCCCATTGACCCAGAGGCATCTGCAGAGGACACTAAATGGACACAGAGGTGTCCGCCTGCGGCGAGGCAGGGTGTCACTTTGGGGTCTTTGAAAATTCTCTTACTTGCTATTGTTCTAGGCAGCTGTCCTCTCACCAACCACAGGACTCCATGTGGTGCTTCTTCAATGAGCATTTCGTGTCTGACTTGGGCAGTGGCACTAGGATTCCTCTCTAATTTGGGGTTTTGAATATCGTGCAAGGGAGGGAGGGATGTCCAGGAAGGAAGGGTGTATTGGAAAGCTCCCAGCATCTGCAGTCTTGGGAAAGAGGCTCTCTAGCGGTGTGCAGCTAACAGTCTGGTTCCTTGTGTATGTGTGTGCAGACCTGTGAAGAATGTTCCCCTAAGATAAGAGAGTACTCAGTCCAGTCTGAAGCCTGGGGATGGGTGCTATCCTTGCCAGCTGCAGGGCCAGACTCCCTGGCTCTGTTTCGACTCCCACATTGCCTGCTTGGCTCAGCTTCCTGGGGACAATAACGGTCTAGAGAATGCCTGGAAGCCCGAAGGAGACAGGCTCTGGGGAGCACTCAGACAGACTTGGGGGGCGGGAGAACTGCAGAGGAAGCCTCAGTTATAAAGTCACTACTGTGGGGTCCTGGGCTGTTCCCTGCCCTTTCTGGCTGAGGGTAACTTGAGTACCCCCTTTCAGCAGCCCGTTCCATTTGCCTTACATCCGTCAACCCTCGAAGGCCAGCATGTGGAGCTTCCGTGGCTGTAAGAACCCTCCCATTCCCCTGTTCTTGCAGATAAGCTAAACTCCTAACAGTTACCTATCCGCTCTATGGGCTTCACCCCTATCCCCCTACCTCCTCCCGCTCCACTGCTCCACACTGTCGAGGAAGGCTAGGACCCTGTTCTTGGGCACCTCTCCAGGTCAGAGTGGGGTCCTGTCTCTGGAAGACAGCAGAGGCCTGTATGAAGGAGTGCAAGGGCTGGTGCAGAGGTGAGCCTGGGAGTCCCTTTGCCTGGGTGAGAGTGTAAGCAGAGGATATGGAGGCTGAGGGATGGGCAGCCAGCACGGGGAGAGTTCTGAGAAAGGAGAGCTTGGCTGCAGTTGGATACAGGGAGAGGAGTTAGGGGGGCTGAGGGGCTGTGTGGACAAGATCAGGAATGTCAGTCAGTGCTCTGTGAAGCTGCTGAAGGCCCTTCCCTTCCCAGGAGGGCGATCTGTGCTCCACACTGCAGAGAGTATCAGTTGGGAACAGAATACCATATGGAATGTGCAGGCGGGAGGCGTGTGTGTGTGTGTGTGTGTGTGTGTGTGTGTGTGTGTGTGCTGGAAGTCGGAGGCCAGCACTCACTTCCTTTCTGGAAGCATGACTGGAGGGAAGGAAGGACCATAGCCTGCTGGATGTGCAAGGACTGGAGTTCGTCTGGCTTTGGCGTAGGCCTGGGGCATTTCAGAAGTGTGGTGGGAACGCAGGGCTGAGACTCAGGAACACCCCCTGGCACAATGCCCCGGGCTTCAGAAACGGCCGCTGCTCCTGGCCAGACAGGGAACCAGCACCAGACAGTCTTTTCACGAGGTGACCCTTCGTAAGGAAGGAGACCAAGAAAGGCCTCTAAGATGTGAAGTAGCCTCCCCCACTTCAGATACTTGAAGCCACTGCCAAATGGACCACCTCCCTGTGTTTCAAGGCTGCCACCTGGTGGAAGGTTGGGGAATAGCAAATACCTTAAACAAGGCCATTTCGGCTCCAGGGGCTCCTGTAACTATTGACTCACAGTTACAAGTAATACATACCCTGCCCCTGAAGAACCTTCTCTTTCTAAATAATATGTTCAACCTGGTATGCCAATCTTTCTACTGAGTGTCTAGAATTAAAGAAGACAGCTCACTGGACCCCAGGCCAAACACGCTTCTCTCCTTTCTTCTCACTGTGACTCAACCACAGGATTGGACTCCAGAAAGCCTTCCTGAAGAGTTACAAAGGGGAACTAGAGGTACCCTAGTCAGACCACTTGTCCAGTGTCACAGTTGGGAATGCTGTTGGAGAGAATATAGAGACTGGAGTCTCAGGTTCCTGAGTGGGCGGCCCTTTTGCCCAAAGCCACATCACATCTCACTGAATAAAGAATGAATTAGAAGGGAAAGACACTGAGGAAGGACGTATAAGGAAGGAAGTACTCTTCAGGAGAGGAGCCTGAGGGTGCTGTGAGATCCTAGGAACTATGACCCAGGAAACAAGGTTCTTGGGAAGGGTGTCACTTTGGGCCCCCAAGAACCTCTGAGGCCTCTATCAGTTCCAAGAATCCCTGAGGATCTGGCCAGGCCTCCTGGCTCTGATATGGAAGAAGGTGCCCACCCACTGTGGAGGGCAGCAGAGCTAGACCAGCCTTGAGATCCCAACGTCCCCAGAGCAAGTTGAGTGTGTACAGAAGAAAGAGGGTGCTGTCCCCGTCCGTGGCTTTGGGGCCATAATCTGCGAGTAAATTCTCTTGTGGTTGACTGATTGATTAGCTCCCCAGGACAGAGTCCTGCTTGCAAGTTCACAGCTGGTGTTGTGGACATCACACCCTGTATGTGAAATGAAGAACTCACCAGATGCATGCCCCAAAGCCAAGCCGGGACAGAAGACAAAGTGAACCCCACAGACCGGAACACCCTAGTGTGTTCAAAAAGTGGGTTTGTGAACAGTGGAAATGGGTCCTGATGGCAAATGGCAAAATGGGATGACTTTTACTTAGACAGATGTGGGTCTGACCCAGGCAGTGCTGTAGACCTGAAAGGCCTTCCCCTCTTCCAACCTTAGCTCATTCATCCACAAAATGAGATCTCTGAGCACTACCCACCAGGTAACCATGAGAATCATCCAACACATGTCCATCTCCAGCCTTTGATGACACACAGCTTAGAGATGTGGGCTTCTTCCCACACCAATGGCCAGGGTTCAAGAGTACTGTGTGTCCAGAGCCTGGCTCTATTAACTGTCCCTGTGTCAGCTATCTCTCGTCTATGTGGTCATGGCCCCTGGTCTCTAACCTTCTCCTCCACCACCCTTCATCCCAAATGGCTTCCACACTCCCAGAACTCCGCTCACACATGCCCTGGACCACCAGTCCTGATTCAACAGGGGTTTGTATGCTCGGCTTTGCCCCTACACTCATCCTAAATCACATCCCTAGAGACATGCGAACTGGGGCACAGAGATGTCACTGGATGGCCATTCTCAACTCCTCCTCAGTGTCCACCTGTGCTCATCATCAATCCTCCAGGGAGTGTAGGGAGTGTGTTGGCATGGCCTCAGACAGGGGATCTCAAGCAGATTGGGTGGTGAGGTGGCCCTAAAGCCTGAGTAAGTGGGGACAGAAGGGTCCTCTCCTTTTTTGGCCCAGCCAGTCACAGGGCCCTTGAGCTGGGACAAGGGCTTCTGTCCCACGTTTGGCTTTCTATTGCTGTCATAAGCGCTGTGGGATAAGCAGCTTGGGGCGAAAGGGTTTGTTTCACTTTACAGTTCACGGTCCATCAGGAAGGGAAGGCAGGGCAGGACCTCAAGGCAGGAACCGAAGCAGAGGCCGTGAAGGAACCCTACTTGCTGGCTCGCTTTCCATGGCTTGCTCAGTTTGTTTTCTTAAAGCCTCCTAGGACCACTTGTCCAGCACTACCCACGGTGGCCTGGGGCCTCCCACGTCAATCATTAAGTAAGAAAACACCCTTAGGCATTTGCACAGGTCAGTCTGTTGGGGCATTTTCTCAGATTGAGGTTCCCTCCTCCCAGGTGAGACTCTGGCTTGTGTCAAATGGACAAAAACTAGCCAGTATAGCCGCCTTTCTAATTACCCCCACGTGGCCCACCAGAGAAAGCCTCCAAACATCTCTACGCCTCCATTTCTGTGTGTGTTTCCCAATCCCGCCTTCTGAAGCTCGGGTTCCTCTGAGAAGATGAGCCAGTGTGGAGGACAGTTTCTTGGTACTTTGGAGTTATGCCTGAGGGTGGGCTGTGTACAGAGCCTTGCTATTTACAGCAGGCTGCAGTTTGGTATGACTCAGGTCTAGCTTACTGTCCCCCGACGACACCCACAAGTCTTACCAGCCAACCACACACTCTCAGGAATTCCCACACTCACTCCAGCAAATACTAGCAGCAAAGCTGTTTACTCCCCAAAGGTTTCATACTAGATTCATATTCTCAACAGCAAGAACGTAGCTGAGGCCCTAAACTAACTTTTATGCACGATTAGGCAAGGGAACGCGGGGAGGCTGCCTTGCCTTGCTCCGGGGCCGTTTGTTTATTTGCGTGTTTGTTCTTTAAATCTGGCTCCTCCGGGAGTCCTGTGTTGGCTATTCTCTCCCATTGCTTCGCTCAGCCAGGAGCTGGTAGCAGCAGACTTACAGCATAAGCAAGAAGAAGCTCAACTCTTTTCCTGAGCCTGTTAATGCCATCCAAAAAGGCAATCCTGCCCTCGGGTTAGGTAGGAGCCCAGCCCTTGGAAGGTGAGCATGGAGGACTGGCCTGAGAATGGTGATGGCTACAGAGCTCAGTTGCTTATTTCTTAGTTATTTATTCTGAAAATTTCCCATGATGCCGGCTAGTGTTGAAGAGCCATTTAGTTACTGTATTATCAAATAAGAATAATAGAGGTGTTAAAAGCCGCCCCATAAGGAGCCACGGCCGGATTTCCCAGGGACTGCTGCTGGCTGAGAATGGTGCCCTGTGTTCTCACACCCTTGGGCAGGAGAATCTGACCCGATCCTGGAAGAGCAGAGGCAGAGTAAGAAGTATGGGGATACAAAGGAACAGTCCCCCCCTGGAGCTCGCAGAGGAGGGGCAGTGAGTAGGTCTGACCAAGGTACAGGGGAGGGGTTGCAAGAGGAGCATGCGACATGTCCCTGAGTTCTGGAGGCCATCTGAGAGCGCTGTGGGCTGTCCTGGCTCTGCATACTGTACCCGCAGGAGCAGGAAGGTCTTGCACTTACTTCTTATCCAAGGTTTAAGGTGTGGTGATGGAAGTGGGGCCTTGAAGGGGACGGAAGACTCAGCCCGCCTCCTGGGCCACCAGCAAGAGCTGAGTAGAGCGCATCAAAGGCACATTATTCAGAAGCTCTGCCCTAAGGGACAGAGTGGAGAATCCTCGGAGATAGGAAGCAGAAAGAAAACTCCATCTGTCGGAGATAGGAAGCAGAAAGAAAACTCCATCTGTACTGAGCACACACAGAATGTTTTTCTTGTTGTTCCCCAGCACACTGACTGCTTACGTGGCGTGTGCGAGGTATTCCGTATTGAAAGGAAGCTGGAGAGGATTTAAAGTAGATGGGAGGGGTGGGTGAGGTGGCTCAATGGGTAAGGTGCTTGCTGTTAAGCCTATCACCCTGAGTTAGATTCCGAGGCCCCAACGGTGGAAGCAGAAAACTGACTCCCATGTGTTGTCCCGTGACCTCCACACATGCACTATGGCAACCCACACACCCAACACACCATAAATGAAAACTGCATACTTTTTCAGTATACGGGAGGGCCTGTGGAAGTTATGGGCAAATGCCATAGCATTTCATGCCAGGGATCTGTCTGCAGTTTGTCAAATCTTCAGCTCAGGGTCTGTGGGTACAAAGGCTGGCTGTATCTTTACCTTTCTCTCTACTCCGGTAGAATCCCCACTCTACATCTGTGATGACGTTTTACAGTCTCTGGAACTCTGATCATTGTCTTTATTCTTTCTCATTTTCATCAAATTTCATCAAATTTGCCGATTCTTCCTCTGCCTTCTCAAGCTGGCTGCTGTGCCTCCAACTGCTAACATCTCTGCTCAGGTCTCTAAACTTGACTGTTATTCTAATCTTGTAGCCCAACTTCCCCCAGAGTTTCCCCGGTTCACAGGGCTCAGGGATCATATGGTAGCTTTGAAGTCTGTGCCCAGATACCCGAGGCCGCGAGTTCTCCATCCACCATGGACGAGTGTGTCTGTGGGTTGGGGATACGTTTGGAGGTCAGGCAGTTCGTACATCTTCCTGGTTTTACTGTCTGTGAGCTCTTCCTGTCTCCTT
Organism: Peromyscus nudipes; assembly: GCA_902168325.1. Taxonomy (NCBI): domain Eukaryota; kingdom Metazoa; phylum Chordata; class Mammalia; order Rodentia; family Cricetidae; genus Peromyscus; species Peromyscus nudipes. The sequence continues at coordinate 41,943 of CABHPH010157348.1, read as the reverse complement.
CTGCTCTGTGTCTAGGTAAGTGTGTACAGATAACATCTCTGTCCCCTCCCAAGCATGCTCACACCGTTGCACACGTGGACGCTTGCCTGGGTGCTCCACGAGTATCTGGTGATGTGGCTCTCCCACTGGCTCTCTGGTCTTGCTTGCCGTAAGCAGTACCCAACCTTCAAACTGACCAAGGCATTTCCTCTTCCGCTCCTGTTCATCTGCTGCTGAGACCTCTGTTTCTTTTCAATAATTCATCTGAACCTTGGACGGTTCTGTGCAGGCCTTGGGATTAAGTCCCCCCCGGTGGCAGTGTTTGTTTGGTAAGGCAGCGATTCTGGTAACTAACACATGATTGTATTGACTGAGCTGGGAGGACACAGCGGCTCCCAGGTGAAACACACCTCAGACTCCAGGTTTTTCCACTTCAGCTGTTTGTCTTAATAAATGGTCTCTCTTGGTTTATTGTTGGGTAAATTTTCAGCCCTGAAATGGCTGTTTGGATAATTACATCCAGTTTTATTATCATGATTTCCTGCCATTCCAAAAGTCAAGGAGCTGACAAGTTCAAAAATGATGGACCATACTGGTAAGGCAATAATTGATGTTTTGTTAAAACATCTGTATGGCTCAATCACACACCCAAATTGCATAATCCCCATGTCAGCACCAAGACTCAGAATAGCATCAGATTAATCTTAGGAAGACTTGGCTGTACCCTCTGCCAAAGTCACCAGCTCAGTGGCTCCAGATCTCCATCGATTAATCTTTCTGGCTTTTAGGATGGGCATGGAAGGGTGGGGCACTCAGAATTAGATTCAGTAATGGAGACAAATGTGCTCTGAAACTAAAATATACTGCTGAACTTCACTGCCTGGAGCGTGTGATGGGAGTGGTGTGTGTGTGTGTGTGTGTGGGTGTGTGTATGTGTGTGTGTGTGCGCGCGCTATGCTGCATGCTGTGATCCACAGTGAACAATGCTGAAGCGCTCCTTGTCTTCATGGAGCATACCACCTGATGGGGAAGCCAGGCATCAACTGTGCATGCTAGAGTTTGGACACCATCACAAATAACACCCTGATGTTCTTTTGCAAAATCTTTTGCCAACAGAGAAATTAAGTGCTAGTATCCAACAGATAAAAGTGAAAAAATAGCAGTTTTGTTAGTGATAAAACTAAGTAGAAAGGCAGATCTATTCTGTGCCCATCATGGAGATCCCTAATAACACTCCTTATACCCACACTAGGCTCCTCCATTCAGTCAACTGATCAGGTGAATGAAGGAGGGAGGGGTGAATGAAGGAGGAGGTGGGTGAATGAAGGAGGAGGTGGGTGAATGAAGGAGGAGGTGAGTGAATGAAGGAAGAGGTGGGTGAATGAAGGGAAAGAGGGTAAATGAAGGAGGTACCCACAGGGAGGAGTACCTTTGAGGCTTTGGACCAGAAAGATTGGCTACTTTTAATCAATGTCTCCTTTGGCTACTTTTAATCAATGTCTCCTCAGAAACCTCGTGGAGAAGAAGGGGAGATGCTGTTGACTCCAACATCTTGTGGTCAGGTGGAGGAAGAAAGAAGCAAATTAAGGAGCCTCCTGGGTAAGAGGCACACGAAAGAGTGTTGTACCTTTGCCCAGCAAAGAGCTGGTTCCTGTATAATGTAGTGCTCAGCACAGGGTGCTCACAAAGTCAGGTCTGGTGGGTAGGAGGCCAATATGTATGTCTGCTGGGCAGCCTGATGTCCACTGTGGGAGCCAAGCCAAAGGGACATGCAGGAGGATGTCAGACTGTATGGAACTGAAGACTGAGTAAGCAGGAGAAGTAGAGACAGAGAATGATAACAGTGGCTTGGTGGGAGGTGGGGAGGGGGAGGGGTGCTGCTCCATGAGGAGAGCAGGAAGGTGGGACACTAGCTGCAGGGACAGGAAGTGATGGAGCAGGGCATGCTTGGGAGGTAATGGGGGTGATTTGGGCTGTAATGCTGACTCTGATTTTGTATGTGTTTCTAAATGTGACCAGTTGAGGGAACGTGTTACAGGTTCAGTGGGGTGATGGTCAACCCGTTGGAGGTTCGGTGGGGTGGGCGTACACCTGTCGCTCTGTAGAAGGAAGAAGTGGGGAGGGGATGCAGAGCAGCAGAGGATGCCTAGGTCTGCAGCCTGGGAGAGCTCTTCCTCCTGGATTGCAGGAGGAAGGAGATGCAAGAGAGCAGACCCAGGAAGTGCAGGTTGACCAGTGGGTGTGAGAGCCACAGAAAACTTTGGATTTTCTCGGAGAGAGAAGAGAGATCTTGGGAGAGGAAGGGATTAAACAGGGTAAGAGGAACAGAGCAGAGATGGTAGATCTGTAGGACAGTGCTGTCGTGGACCACTATTTCTCAATCTGTGGGTCTCGACCCCCCAGGGGTCACATATCAGATATTTACATTACAATTTCTAACAGTAGCAAAATTGCAGTTATGAAGTAGCAATGCAAATAATGTTATGGTTGGGGTTCACCACAACGTGAGGAGCTGTATTAAAGGGCCACAGCATTAAGAAGGTTGAGAACCACTGTCCTGGACTTTCATAAACACATGGCTTGTTCTGTTTTTGTTTCCAAGGGCAAGAGGTTTTCAATATGATACGAATTTGGTGAATTCTTGAAGTGTTCTTTACCCTTCTGGATCTCGTACTTCCTCACTAACCCAGCCAAGGCTTTCATTAATTGTTTCCAGACTCTATAAAACTAGGAGCTTGGCATGGAAGACCCACACTGTTCACACTGGACTGGAAAAGACACGTTTCCAAGGATGGTTACGTTTGGAGTCTTGATCCCAAATTTTAATGACCAGAATATGTCAGCATTGGGTTCCAGAAACACATATTGATAGAATCAATCTATCTTCAAGTATTTTCTCCTGGAGTGACTGAGGTGCTCCTCTGAGAGGCCTGGTTCCCTCCTTTAGACGTAGGCCTGGACTTCTCTCCCTCTCCCCGCCTCCTCTCTTTCTCCCTCTTCCTCTCTCTTCCTCTCTCTCCCCGCTTTCTTCCTCTTCCTCTCCCTCGTCTCTCCCTTCCCATCTCCAAGAACTAGAACTAGTTATCTCTCCCCCTGCTGCTAGAAAACGCCCAATGGAGGCAACTTAAGAGGGAAGAATTTATTTCAGTTTATGGTTTGGCAACATGTCCATCAGAGCAAGGAAGGAATGGAGGTGGGAGAGGCTTGTTGCTCTGGAAGGAAGAATATGAGGCTTCTTGTTCACATCCTGGTAGGCCAAGAAGGAAGGACCACTCCGGGGCCTGGGACTAGGTGAGAAGAGAGACAATAAGCTGAGCACTCTGCATGCATGCACCCATCTCTCTCTCTGCTCTTGACTGTGGATATGACAGCTACTTCAAGTTCCTGCCTTGAGTTTCCTAGAGTGGTGGACTGAGACCTGGAACTGTGAGCGGAAAACAAACCCTGTCTCCCCACTGAGCTCTTTTTGGTTAGAGTAATTTATCACAGCAAGAGAAATGAGCCTAGGGCCCCTGCTGCTGGCTTGTCTCCAGAGACCAACGTCCTTTTAGGGTTGCTTGTGTCTGACGACAGGCCTGTGGACTGTGAAAAGCAGGGCTAGTCTGCTACGGGGAGGGGTGTGGGCTTGTGCATAACAGAAACCTCTCATCAGCCTATGTCCCCCCTCGAGAATCGCTGTCTTAGCTGATGTGAACAAGGCTGGCTAGAGCACCCCCTAACTACATGTTGACCACTGCTGTACTTCCCATAACTGTTCCCCAGGCCCATGCCCTCCCAAACATGCTACTCTGAGCTTGAGAACATTTGGAGAATCCCCCAGGACCCCAGCCCATTTTTTTTCCTGAAAAACATACACAGTGTACACCAGCTAGCCCTTCCCTTCAAGATACCCTATTCACTGGAGTCACTGAAGGGGCTCCTGAAGTTTCTGGACTGTGAATGCAGTTTCTGTGTCTCCACTACTAATGCACCCCTTGACACTGCTTTGACAGCCATTCATTTCCATGGGTATTTGGGAGAGACCGAGTCTGAGGTATGAGCTTGCTACTTTGAGCCAGGAGTAGAAGATGTTCAAGCTTCGGGTTTCTCTTCTGCATGGTGCTTTGGTTCAGGATGAGGAGGGGGTGTGGCAGCCAGGCTTGAAGCTCAACAGACACCCCAGGCAGCACCAGCCTCACCCATCTTTCACTTGGTGAATAGCAAAGACTTCTCCCGGAACACTCGAGCCTTGCCACATGGGGTGTGGCTCATGTCCATGGTTGGAAACCCTAGATCTGTAGATGACTTTGCCCTTTCCCTGTGGTTAGAAAGGGTCCATTAAAGAAGAACATGAAGTATACCATGTCTTGGAAATGTAATTTTCCCACCCACAGCTAAGGGCTGATGACCAAAAGCAGTTCCCTCAAGCCTAAGAAAAGACGGCCAGCCTGTGGGAACATGAGTCAGTGGTCTTGGCTTTGGGAAGATCTTCAGCTCCCACAGTGCCTGTTGGGGTCACGTAGCCCACTCTCTCTTCCACTTGAATTTAGTGGGACCTTGTGTCAGGAACTTATCCATGATGCAACATTCATAGGCAAGAAGTCTCTGAAAAGGTGAGTGGCATTGTGGGTGCAATGGTCTATTCTGTGGAGGTCCAGAGCCAAGGAAGGCAGTCTTAGGCTCAGACTTGGAGCAGCCCAACTCAGCCTTCCCATTCTGGGGCAGAGTCTGAGTCCCAGACCTAATGCCCAGGCCCTCTTTGTCTAGTCATGTATGGCTGCTTCTCCCTGCCCTGGTATTCTCAACATCCTGAGAAGACCCTATGACCTTATGGACCAGCTCAGAGAGCCACAGGAAGTGGACCCGGCCTGGCTGGCTCACCTAGCCACAGCAGGGCTCACTCTGGTCATTTCAGATGAGTGGCCATCTTTGGGGCGATCCCACACTGTCCATTCCAGCTCTCAGAACATGAAGTCCTGGAAATTGTGTGAGGGATCTTTGAGGCTACCTTCCCTTGCTCTCCACGCCTCCTGGGCAGTTAGGTCACATGACCCTGGCTCTGACCTTGGTCTGTGCTTCTGTCCCAGTCTGGTCCTGTAACGTCCCCCAGCCTGAGCTCCACCTTCAAACAGTGTCTCCTACCCTATGTTCCTCAGTCCATGACACTGTGCATGTGCCAGGCCTTCCACAACAGGCCTTCCCTGCTGTTTCATAAGTCAAGCGACATCATTTGGCGAAGGGAAGACAGTGGAGATTTATAGATGAGGAACCACAAGCCCAGTGCCCACAGGACATGGTCACTGACAGGAATGAGTGCAGTGGACCATGAGGTGAGGCCATGGTATCAGCAGAGGCAGCAATGACCAGCTGGTGTAGCCTGCAGAGTGCGGGGGAGGGGGGGATGGACCGGGACCCTATGGTACTCAGATTGTCCCAAGAGAAGTGAGCAGCCTGGAAATGTCAGTGAAATCACCCCCTTACTAGCTGACAATTCACTGGTGTTTCAAAGCAACACACACACACACACACACACACACACACACCATCTGTTGACTATAGACTGGCCCATGGGCCACCATTTATGAACTCTGCTCTGGTTGGAGTTGTCTAACAACAACACTAAAGAAAACGCTGATATTGCTGGCAGTGAGGGGCACTGAGGACTGACTCACCAAGAGCTGGTGGTACCCTGGGAGTCCTCTGTGGGCCTCCCTTTCACCATGGTGCTATCAAGTCTCTACACAGAGTCAGTTACCATCCTCCTGCTTTGTTCAAGGACATGGGACAAATGACTTTAAAAGAGACTGAGGAATATCCCCCAGATCACATACCTAGAAGTTCCTATGGATAGGCTCATCCTGGGCAATCCTGGCTGTCACACTGTACCTCCTTCATCATCCCCATGAGGCTGGCCAGGGAGTCCATTCTTCTAAAACATTGGTAATAATATTGTTACACCAATAATAATAATACCAATATTACCAATAATAATAATAATAATAAATACACAAAAATGTAAAGTGGCCCCTCTAAAGAGCTAGAGTCATACACAACTCTCTTCTTTTTCTTTGGTTTCCAAATATAGCTTTATATTTTTAAAGCAAATTTGGTAGAGTTGTTTATTAGCAAGGGTCTCAGTCTACTACAATTCCCAGGTGAGAGGAAGAGCTGCCACTTTTGGAGCAGATTTTCCAACCCCTCCAAGGTGCAACTCCACAGTGGAGAATAAACTGTGTGTGTGTGTGTGTGTGTGTGTGTGTGTATGTGTGTGTACATGTGTGCTTGTGTGAGTGCATGTGTGTGTATGTATGCACATGTGTGTATGTGTGTGTACATGTGTGCTTGTGTGAGTGCATGTGTGTGTATGTATGCACGTGTCTGTGTGCATCCATGTATGTATGCATTTGCATATACGCAAGCTCACCAAACATCCAACCAACCCTGTGCTGTAGCTTTGTTTCTCAGCCTACTATCACATCCCCCACAGCCTCCACACCCCTGATGTAGCTTGCTGGGGAGGCTCTCTATGTCTCTTCCATATTCAGTCAGAATGTTGGTAATAACTTTCCACCTTCCCTGCAACTGACTGTCTCAGGACGTTTCCTGTTCAAGTTCACTATTACAAGAAATACAAAATGAACCTCTGTGTACTTATTTTCCTGTTAATGTGTTGATACTCAGATTTCCAGAGTAGAAATCCATGAGTAAAATATCATAGGTGTCTATTTAATGTCATTAAATGTGTTGCAATATTCATTACAAAACTTCTGTGATGACCTGTTTTCCATCTAAGAGTGAATGGAAAGGCCATTGCTATACGTATATATCTTCCAGCTTTGGGCATGTCACTTAAGCACAAACCAAAAAGAGAAAGAGGGATTGAGCAGTCTAATTTTTTAATTTAATTTTTATTTTTTTAAAGATTTATTTTATTTTTTTCTTAGGTGTCTTCATGTGTGTGTATCTTTGTGGGGATGTGCATCCATGAATACAGGTACCCTTAGAGCTAGAAGAGGGCATCAGAACCCCTGGAGTTGGAATTATAGACAACATGGGTGCTGGGAACTGAACTCTGGTGCTTGTCAAGAACACTATGTATGCACCCTCAACCTCTGAGTTGTCTTTCCAAACCTCAAACTTAATTTTTTATTATATTTTTAGTTATTTATTGGGGGTGCATGCTCCAGTATGCTTTGGAGATCAGAGGACAGTCTGAGGGTCAGTTCTGTACTTCCATCATGTGGGCTCCAGGGATGGAACTCAGGTCATCAGGCTTGGGAGCAGGTGCCTTCACCCACTGAACTGCCTTGTCAACCGAAGCCTTCTGTTTACAAACAGGAACTGCACAGTGCTCATCGTGAGAGAGACGGACATTGCACCTTTCAGTGGGAAGTCCCTTGCCTGGTCAGTGGTTGTGGAACAGGCTGAATGGCCTTACAGGAGAAGGTTGGTTCCAGGAGTGCTTCAGAATGTGAAATTTACTTGTATTTCTTTTTCTCTTGACTTTTTGTGGTACGAGTATCACAATATTTTATCATGACCTCTTTGACACAGACGATAGTGCAGAATGTGCTTTATAAAATACCACACCTTTAATCCCAGCACTTGGGAGGCAGAGCCAGGTGGATCTCTGTGAGTTCGAGGCCAGCCAGCCTGGTCTACAGAGCAAGATCCCGGACAAACACCAAAACTATACAGAAAAACCCTGTCTGGAAAACAAACAAAACAAAACAAACAAACAAACAAATAAATAAATAAATAAATAAAATAATTTAAATAAAATACCACTGCCCTTAGGTCACACGGCTTTGTTGCTCCACCAGAAACTAAACTAACAAACCAGAGGCCGGCAAGATGGCTTAGTGGATAAAGGTGTTTGCTGTATAAACCTGACAACCACAGTTCGAGTCTCAGAACCCACATGAAGGTAAAGAGAAAGAACAGATTCTGCAACACTATCCTCTGACCTCCACATGTGTGCTGCTGTGTCCCACAAGTGTACACACACACACACACACACACACACACCATACCTTGCACACATACAATAATAATAAATTGAATGAGGAACTAACAAACTGACCATCCAAAGTTTGTTTAAAGGTTTCAGAGTGAAATGAGCTGGAAAGGAACCATGTTTCTGAGATGAGGAACGAGGCCAAGTCATCTGAGCTCAATAGCGAAGACTGGACAGAGGTCAGGTTCAAATGACCACAGCAACCCTTGTCATGCTGTTTTGATTTGAAAAGAACTCAAGCTAACATTTATAGGAATTCTTTGCGAAGACTGATCTGGAGGCTCACGCATGTGTGTGACCCAGGCATTTTCAGAGACGTGTCTTGGAGCTTTTGCAGCTGGATTGTGAAGTGAGGCAGTTAGCATGCCAAGCTGAGACCAGCTGCAGCCTCATAGATTGTTAAGCCAGGACCACTTGGATCATTTAAATAAAATGTACATTGCCAATAGTTCAGAAAGAGCTAGTGAGTCAAACTCACCAGTTGGCAAAGGCGTTCATCATAAATGAACGTAATCTAGAACCTGTCTTTTGAAAGTCACTTAAAACTGCAGATGCTCTCCATCCCAGAACATTAATGAATGCTCCTTGTTCAAAATGTCATCACAACCTTTCATTGTTTTATGTTTCCATTACGCCATCAAATTCCCTCTAAAGTGACCCAACAGAGTTAAGGAAAATACTCCATGACCATTGACCACAAGGAAAAGATCCCACCTGCATTCTGTTTTTGGTAATTTACATCAATGAATGGTGCCAGAAAGCTGAGTGAATCTGGAAGGACCTTCCCACCATCCACGTGTTCCAGGTTCCGTTAGCGGGGTATTCCAGGTCCACTGAAGCTCCCATCTGCAGTTCCTCCCTGCAGATGGAGGTCGGAAAGCAGTCGTGGGTGGAATACCGTATCTGCTGTGTGGCTCTTGCTGAAGTTGCCTTTCCCAAGTCCGTGGGGAGGAGAGAGGGCCACAGTACTAGCCCTTTGCTGGCTGTGGGCAGACACCCAGTAAATGCAGAGAGGCTGTCTTCAGCACTGGTTTCCAGAGCTCACGTGACCTTCTACTAACTGTAGTTCTTGCCTACCATGTTAAAATACATTAAATCCACAGATGAAACATGAAGGGTCCTTTTATCTTGGGCTGAGTTCCTTCTGCTATGGAGTATTGAAGGCTCACCACTGTCTGAAGACACGAAGAAAGCCAACAATCACCCTGCCTAGGTGAAGGGCACCTCTATGAAGCAGAGATAATTCAAGAAACAGAACAAACTTTAAAAACAGAAATCAAGGTTAAGAGATGTGAAAATATGGTTTAAATGATACTTGAAGATACATTGTTTCATGCTCATGACTATTTCACAGACCTGACCTGTAACAAAGGGAATTCCTAAGGTATGATCATAAATGAAGGTCAAAAGCAAAATACTTATGAGCTCAGAATAAATTAAATGTTTACAAAACCACTCTGTTGTACGGAACTCACACAGCTATATTAAAGCAGCCATTCAAACACTTACCCAGCCCCAAATTCTATATATCTTATCAAACTTCTGTCCAGTTAGATTAGTCATTCTGAAGCCATGGAGCTTTGTTCATCATAGCAGAAGCCACCCTAGATATCCATCAGCAGGTGAATGGACCATGAAAACATGGTACCCACATGAAACGCAATGTTATTTAGCTGAAGAGAACAATAAAATCACAACAGTTGTAGGAATATCTGGTGGACTTAGGAAATACAATATTAACCAAGGCTACCCAGACTCAGAAAGAGAAAACCCTCATGTTCTCCCTCATACGCAGATCCTAGCCTATAATGTGTATATGCATGTACATATGTGAACAGCTGTAAGTGTGGGTACAGGGTAACATGTAGAAAGGACACCAAGAAAAGGTGATGCTGGATGGTGAGGAAAGTTGGAAATCAGGCAAAGGATATGCGAGTTGTAAAAGTGAATACGAAACTAATTGATTTTCTAGTTTAAACTGTCGTAGATTTTATTTTATTTTTTTGTGGTGGCTAAATGCAAGAAAATACAGTTGATAGTGAGAGTGTACGTCATATCCTGTCTTAGGATGGAAAGAGATCGCAAATAAAAGAATCTAGAGCTGGAGAGATGGCTCAGCAGTTAAGAGCACTGGCTGCCCTTCCAGAAGTCCCAGGTTCAATTCCCAACACCCACATGGTGGCTCACAATCATCTGTCACTCTAGTCCCGGGGGATCCTGCACCCACTTCTGACCTCCACAGGTGCCAGGCCTGCAAGTAGTACACAAAACAATCATATACATAAGCAGTAAAATAAAATTCTTTTTTATTTTTAAGAAAAAGAAGAATCTAAGGAAAAGAGGCAGAGCCAATGAATCCGTGAACTGCTGGGAATAAACCAGAACCGCAAAGAAAAGATACTATGTCATTAAGATGCATAACTCTGGGCCTCTGGGAGCAAGCACAGGCTGCTCATGGATCAGGGACTGGACTTACATTCCTAGTGTCTCACAGACTCTAGAGCAGTGGCTTTCAACCTGTGAGTCGCGAACCCCATGGGGATTGCATATCCGATACTTACATTATAATTCAAGCAGTAGCAAAATTAGTTACGAAGTAACAACCAAACTAATTGCATGGTTGAGGTCACCACAACATAGGGTTGCAGCATCAGGAAGGTTGAGAAGCACTGCCCTAGAACATAGGCAAGGCTCCCACAATTCAGTCACAGCAAAATGGGGGAAACAACCTAAAACATTCTACAAGAAAGACTCCTCAGTGACAACTGTTTGCAAAGCCACTCAGTGTCCTTAATCACTGGGGCCAGGCACAACCTGTGGCATCAGATTTTTGACTAGCATTAAGAAGCAAGCCAGACAGCATCAAGTGTTGGTGAGGATGTGGGCAGAGACCCTTGCTCCCAAGAGCACAAATTGGAAAAGCTGTTGGTTGGATCAAGGATTTGGAGTTCTAGATGTGGGCTCTTCCTGCTGTTTACTAGAAACATCTGGGGCTCTGTGGGATGATAACCACTCTGTGAGAAAGCCAGGGCCTCACCAGGAAGCAGACAGTGCTACTCTCACATGTGGCTGAGCTGAACTGTCCTGTCTAGCCAGCCACACTCCCTTCCTTCCCAACACAGAAGAGCAGCTACTTTGGGATCCTTGGAGGGGAGGCCCTGCCTCCACCAGGGGCCACTATAAGGGATTCTCTGAAGTGAGGCTGCCATGTTTAAGGGCTAGGGGACCACAGGCAGACAGGCCTTGCTTGGTGGATATTCTGAACTGAGCAGCTCTCTGTGGTGGGACCGTCCCATGCAGTATCACTGGCTTCTGCCTGCTTGCTGCCAAGAGCTCTTGCACTAGTAACTGGGACAGCCTCAATGTCCTCAGACGCGGCTGGCGGTCCCTCGGAGAACAGTCACCCTGATGAGGAGGGCTGCTTTAGGTAGAGGGAAGGGAGGATGCTCACTCTGAGGCAACACCAGTGATGGATTCACCCGGTATCCAGGGCGCTTTCCTCAGCAGCTGCATGCACAGGCAGGCGAGGACTGTGCAGGACATCTCACACAGCTGCTTCCTCTGCCCAGGCCTTCAGATCACCCACAGGCCCCGCCCAGCGCTGAAGAACAGGCTTCCTGTGAAATTCACCAGAAATAGTTATTTTCTTAATCCCTTTAAAAATCTGTGAGACCACTTGGAACTGAGGAAATAGAGAGTTCTAGAATCAGATGGATGGAGTGTAGTGTTCTGCCTGTGCTGTTTCCAGCAGGAAGAGGTCAAGTTTCTGACCTCTGGGATTGGAGGTCAGATATGGAAGTGTGGAACATGGAGCATGGGCTCTTGTGGAGGAGGAAGAGTGGAGGGAAGAGGAGGGGGAAGGAAGGAGAAGAGGAGGAGGAGCCCAGCACAGATGTAGCTCTGCCTTCAGCTCACACTCACGCACTCTCTCGGGCTGTCGGGCTTTCTGTACCTCCCTCCTCAGGCACGCACGCTGTGTCCACACCTCACCACAGTGGATGGGAATGTCAACAAGGAGCAGCCAGTTCCCTCACTGCTCTCTCTGTTAGTTTGTCCTCAGGAGCCAGCCGAAGGCAGAACTGGAGACTTCTGTAAACATCTCCTGAGGTAACAGAGGCTAGCCCAAGTAAACAAATAGGTGTGGCCCACAGAAGAAGGTGTTGTGGAGTGTCGGGGCCAGGCCCATGAGGGCCAGGTGGGTGGAGGAGGCATCTGAGGTGGTCTGTGGAACCAGACCAGGATGTAAATCAGGGCTGCAGAAGTGACGTAATCAGGTGTCACTGGAAGGAGCATGTTTCAAAGCCTCTCCCAGAGAAGGCAATTGAGAGAGGGAAATACAAGGGTGAGGGAAACAGGGATGCATCAGTGTCTTCATACAAGTACACTAAACCAGCTGCCTTACACATACACATGCACACACAGTCTCATACACATACAGCCCACGCACACATATACACAGACCCCCACTCACCCACTCATTCCTATACACATTGACTTACACACACATACACACACACATACACACACACACATGCACACACTCATGCACTCTCCCACAGTGAGACATCTGCCTTGCCCTCATGCAGACCACAGATCACACATGTTTCTCTTCAGTTTCCCATCTGTGAGAAGTGCCAGCCTCCAGCCACGCCACGGCCCCCCCACACTGCCCCCCCCTCCATGACTCAGGTCTCCAGAAGGAGGCACCCTGTGGTTTGGCTCAGCTCTGCTCCATGTTGAGGCCACCTCACCCTGCCTTGAGTCACAGACTTCTTGTTTGTTCAACCTTCAACAGGCTGGCCTTGTTTCAGGTGCTTTCTTGGGCAGCAGAAGACGGGAAACGAGCAGGGAGCGGAAGGCAAGAGCACAGGAATTCTTGACAAGTAGTGAAGAGGGAGGGCGGGGCCAGGGACACCCAATGAGGCCGCTTGTGGCCTGCTTGTGGACCTCTGGTGCCCCCTGCAGGTCAGGGGTGTGCAGGTATCTTGGATCTGATCCTTCAGGTCCCTAGTGGAAGCCTGGAACACCTGACTGTGGAGGAGGGTGGGTCTCCATGGAGCCCACTGCTACTGACAGATTCCAGCGGGATGGGTGTCATGCCCTTTGAAGAAGATACGACCCCTACCAGGACCTCATGCATGCGCATAGCTGAGCGGACCAAGCGGAAAAGCATCATGGGAGAGGGCTGTAACCGGTATTGTGGCACGCACAACATCCTGGGAACCAGAGATTTCAGTGGACAAAGATACCGACCGCCCCGAGACAGGGATGGGCCTTCACCTGACTGACCGCAGGACCAGAACAAGAGGCAAAGCAGACAGTACTTTCTTTGCTTGGTTCTCAGATAGTGTGTGTGTGTGTGTGTGTGTGTGTGTGTGTGTGTGTCCATGCCATCCGTGTATGGAGACCAGAGGCTGACACCAGTGTCCTCTTCTGTTGCTCTCTACCTCACTTCTTGAGGCAGGGCCTTTCACCGACCCTGGACCTCATCGATTGGCTAGATAGGCTGGTAGTGAGGCCCCAGCACCCTCCTGCCTCTGCTTTCTGTCTGTGGAGTCATTAGGTGGCCACCAGGCCTGGCTTTTTACCTGGGTGCCGGGCCTCATGCTTGCACAGGATGTCCCAGGCCTGGCTTGTGAAAGGTAAGTTTAAGCCAAAGGAACGCCTAAACAAGGTAGATGTCAGGGAGAAAGGGAGACTTCGAATGAGGGTGTGTGTGTGTGTGTGTGTGTGTGTGTGTGTGTGTGTATGTGTGTAACAGGAGGTGTTAGTGTGTGTGAGTGCCGGCCAGATTGCATGAGAGTGTGAGAATAAGGACCAGAAAGTGTGTGAGTGTGGATTAGAGTATGTGTCAGTGTGTGTGTGGTATCTGGACAGAACGAAGCAAATGTGTCAGGGATATGTGGACAGAGGGGTGTGAGTGTACACGGGTGCATGGAGACAAGGGGTCAGCAACATCCTGTGTTCCCAAGAACCACGGTCTATCACTTCAGCTCAGACAGGACCTGCAGAGCAGGCTCAGGCCTGTCGAGGAGTGGGGATCCCAGCAGCATCTGGACCAGCCTTTATCTCCAGACAGAGGCCCAGGCCAGGCTCAGACTCGGCTTCTCCTTCAAGAGATCTATGGTAGACACAAAGGCCGCTGCTGGGGGTGAGACATTGCGGGAGTGAAAAAATCACGAAACGTCCTTTTCCACCTGTGTGACTTTTCTCATGACTGTGGCCAAAAGACCCCCCATCCTTCAACCCCAGTGACAAGCAAAGTAAGGGAGGAAAGGCTTATTTGGCTCACAGTTTAAGAGGGACACAGTCTGTCACAGTGGAAAGGCTTGGCAGCAGGGGTGTGAGGTGACTGGTCACACTACATTCGCATCAGGAGGCAGCGAGATGCGTACTGGGGCTCAGTCACCTCCTTCTTCCTTGTTATGCAGTCTCAGCTCCCGATCCAGACCCAGAGGACAGTGCTGTCCACATCCAGAGCGGAGCTTTCCTCCTCAGTTGCACCTGTTTCGAAAGTCCCCCACAGACCTGTCTAGAGGTGTGTCTCCTGGAATGATTGACAGTCAGTATTAACCATCACAGACCTACGGACACATTGCCGTCAGAGAAGATTGCTAGCTTTCATCAGTAGCCTGGACCTGTTCATGTGTCCTCCTCTTGTTCTAGCAAAGGTCTGGAGGGTATTTACAGAAGTGTGTTCTAGAAAAAGGAAGTTAGTCACAAAGGCAGGGTGGGGGGGGGAATCAAGGGAAGAAAGAAGTGGCGAACTTCAGAAGAAATGAAGAATATTCATGTGAACATCTGCTGGATTCTACGTTTGGCTCCGAGTTCCTTATGCCCTGGAAAAAATGGCAGAAACAACACCCAGGAGGCCACTGGGATCCACAAGACAGTCTCCAGACACAGAGACCTGAGGGATTTCTCATGGTGAGGAAAGGATTCCTTATGTAAAAACATTAGTTTGTGTGGGAGACAGCTTTCTCTATACTTTCACAGAAAATATAGTACCGTGTTCTAAGGCAGCTTCTCATGCTTTCTGCTCTGGGTTACAGCTCCCCCAAACAAGCATAGATCTAGAGTGGGAAGGTGGCTAACCCCGAGAGTAGCCATGTTGGGCTTCATGGGGCTCAAGACTCAGCTGGGTCTTGGTGACTCAGTATGTCTGAGGCTTCCAAGCAGTGCCCAGCTTGGAGTCAGGACACACTTTGAGAATCAGTTCTATAGAAACTTCCTATGACAATCATTGTTCCAAACAGGACTTTGGATGAAATGTGGAGCACAGTGCTTAGAGCCACTGTTCTGAGGACAGAAAGCAGGGGGCTGTGCTAGCCTGTGCTGCTGTCAAGGATGAGCCACACACCCTTTGGCTGTGAAGGCCAACTTGATTATCTTGAAGAGAAGGGTGGGCTGAGCCAGCTGAGGTCCCTCCTCTTCTCCACAGTGAGGGACTTGCCATTGATACCCAGCTGGAGTTCCTTTATGCCAGTCATTAGCTGGGTGGGATACTTGGCTTAGGACTTGTGTATTTTATTATTTTAAGTTGTAATATACATTTAGATTTTCTCTTCTAAGTTCACAAACTGCAAGTGTGCCCCAGAATGGCATGTTAACACACTGGCTGCAATTTCAAATCTATCTCCTTTCCTTAGCCAGGTTGTCTTCGTGTGGGTTTCTATTGTGAGGAGACACCATGACCACAGCAACTCTTATAAAGAAAACATTTCATTGAGGGGGACTTGTTTTACAGTTCCAGAGGTTCAGTCCATTATCATCATGAGGGAGCATGGCAACATGCAGGCAGATGTGGAGTTGGCTACATCTTGCAGGCAACAGGAAGTTGACTGACTGACAGACTCACTGAAGGAAGCTTGAGAAAAAGAGATCTCAAAGCCCGCCCCCACAGTGACACACTTCCTCCAACAAGGCCACATCTCCTAATAGTGCCACTCCCTTTGGGGGTCATTTTCTTTCGAACCTCTGCACAGGTTCTGGCTCCAAATTCACCACATTTTTTTTTCTATTTTGCCTCAGTAAATTGTGTCTTGCCCAATAGTGATCATGAACTGACAGTCATAGCACAGAGTTCTGGGAGGGAACACCACCAACAAAGGAATGCTACGTGTGTAGCCTGAGAGCATCAGGTCATGGTGGGTGGTGAGGATCCAGTGTGGGTCCTGATACCTGTATGCTGAGGATACCTTGCCTTCCACATAGCCTCAGCATCACGTCTTCCACATAGCCTCAGATTCATGCAGGGCTGTCTTCCCTGTCCAAGCCCTTCTGAAACCTGGAGGAGCAGGGAGGGGGAGAGCAGAAAAGCTTCAACAGACAGCAGCAGCCTTACCACCACAGAAAGCAGAGTACCCAAGTGTGTAGCCCACATCATGTCGACAACTGAAAAGAACTCCAAAGGTGGGCAAAAATAGGCAAAACCGAAGCACAGAGAGCTGTGTTCCTGAATTTCCACTCAGATTATCTGTGAAATGGGTGGAAGATCCTGAATGATAGTCTAGCCAAAGCCAGGATTCTATAAAGAGGTGGCCAGCAGGTGTGAGGCTGGCAGTGACTGGATTCCCTGACCCATTCTCCCTTCATCCCAACCTCACAGGAAACCTACTCTAGCTTTTCCGCCAATTTCTGTAGCAGACACAGGACACTGTGGATGGGTCCTTATCACCTTAGCCATGACCAAGCATTCCTCTCAGTGTCCTGAATTGCTCTTCCTGGAGACTGGGCTCAGGCACATGACTGGGAGAAAATAATTAAGTCCAGACTGGTCTTGGCAATTGTTCTCATCATGGGATTCATAAGTGGAAAAATGTCTGGTTCCTCTTTTCTCCCCCAGTGAAGGCTTTTCTATGACTCCACCCAGGAAAGAAATCACAGCTCAACCTGGGATGCATGTGGTTTAGAGTAGGGCTGGTGGTTGCACACAGCCTCTTCACCAAGACCAGCTCCTTTCTTGAAGAAATGTCAGAAACACAATCAGAACCTGCTTGCTTCTCACTACCTCAATTCATCCGGGAGAAGGCTGCCAATCATTTCCATTGGGAACATTTCCTTACTAGCTTTAGCTTGTCTGTAGGTATTTAAATCAAAGTGCACAGCCATTTCCATAGTGTTTTAAACACTGCCTTTAAAACATTATAAGTTCAGAGTAAAGTTAGAACTTTGTTCAGCCACAAAAAGGTGATCAAATTACCTAAGGTTATCAATGCCATTGACAAGGCAAACACCTGTACCATGCTTTCTTTTGGGCCACCAACCAGCCCCCAAATCATGACATGGAGACTTATTTTTAGTTATGAATGCTTGGCCTTAGCTTAGCCTTGTTTCTTACTATCTCTTATAACTTAACCAGTTTCTCTTTATCTACGTTTTGCCTTGAGGCTTTTTACCTTTCTTTCCTTCTGTACGTCTAACTTTCATTGCTTCTCATGTCTAGTTGGCTGGTGGCTGCCTGGCTTCTGGCCCTGAGTGAATCCCTCTCTTTCTCCCCCATTCTCTCCTCCTTCTCCCTACCAGAGCCTAGATTTCCCCTCCTACTTATTCTCTCTGTCCACCAGCTCCACCTATCCCTCTCCTGCCTAGCTATTGGCCATTCAGCTTTTTATTAGACCAATCAGGTGCTTTAGGCAGGCAAGGTGAAACAGCAACACATCTTTCCATAACTAGACAAAAGCAGCACAAACAAATGTAACACATCCTTACATGTTGAACCAAGGCAGCATAAACAAATGTAACACATTCACACAGTTAAAGTAATATTCTGCAACATAAACAAATGTAACTTTGCCTAGTTAAAGTCATATTCCACAACAAACACCCAACCTCCTCAAACTGTAGTACCGTCAAGGTTTTCCTGAATGAATGGAGACACAGGGATAGTGTGTATCCTCAAGGGGTGACTTAGCACAGCTGATGAGCTGCTTCAGCTGGGCTCCTAGGTGCCCTTGCTTTCTTGTCTTTCAATGCCTGCCCCCCCACTTCAGTCTGTGAAACTACTACTCATGTGTGGCAGGTCTTATGTGAGTGGTTAGTGCAGGGGAATGCTAGGGATATGAGTTACTTTTCTTGTCGCTGTGATGTAGTCAACAAAAAGCAAAGCAACTGGCAGCAGGAAAGGACTGTTTTGGCTCAGGGTTTGAGATGATACATCATGGCAAAGGCAGGCATGATACCTGGCCATGTTGCATCCATAGTCAGAGACCACGGAGAGAAAAATACTAATGACCCACCCCTCCACTCCATCCCTGCACCAATATGTTATTCAGTCTGGTTAATTCTCTCTGGAAACACTCACAGACCCACTCAGAAATGTGTCTCCTTAGTGATCTTAAACCTTTGCAAGCTGACAGTGAAGATCAGCCATCAAAACTCTACCCTGTAAGCCGGGTGTGCGGTGGCCCACATCTTTAGTCCCGGCACTTGCAGAGGCAGGCAGATCTCTATGAGTTTGAGGCCAGCCTACAGAGCAAATTCCAGGATAGCCAGAGCAGTTATACAGAGAAACCCTGCCTCAAAAAACAAAACAAAACAAAAAGTCTACCCCTTATCAACTCGATACCTAAGCACATCCATTTTATATCATAACCTTCCACCCCTCATCAACAAAGGTTTATGATTTTCATAATGCAAAATGTTTTTATTTGACATGTGTAAAAAGTCTATGTCTTAGTTAGGATTCTATCACGGTGAAGAGACACCATGACACAACAACTCTTAAAAAGGAAAACTTGGAGCTGGCTTACGTTTCAGAGATTTAGTCCATATCTTCATGATGGGAAGTATGGTGGCGTGCAGGCAGACATGGTGCTAGAGAGATAGCTGAGAATTCTGCATCTGGATCAGCAGGCAGCAGGAAAAGAGTGACACTGGGCCTGGCTTGAGCATTGGAAACCTTTATGTCCACCCCTAGTGACACTTCCTCCAGCAAGGCCACATCTCCAAATAGTGCCACTCCCTATGGGCCTATGGGGGCCATTTTCATTCAAACCACCAAAATCTGCAGGTTCTAACAGTTCTGATGTAGTTCAAAAGGACAGAGTTAAAGTCTCTTCTAAGAATCAAGACATTCACTTAACTCTGATCTGTAAAGTCAGAACACGGGTTAACACACTTCCATTATATGATGGTACAGAATAAACATTGCTGGGGAAAGGTGGGAATGAGATCATGGCAAGGAAAAATCAGACCAAAACAATACAGAATCCAGCAGGACGAACACAAAGCCATGGTAACTTAGGTTTCACCTTTGTAGCATTATGCAATGGCTCCTGGGGCCTTTTTTTTGCAGGGAATCTGACCCTGCCACACATTGACTGACCTCAGCAGCTTTCTGGAACCACAGTGCAAGCATCTTTAACCCTGTAACTCTTGTGTCTGCATGCTTCAAAACCGTATGGCTACTTCTGCTGAATTCTGCTGCCAGTTAAGATGCTGTCAGCCTGTCATCTGCCATAGGTGCTCTAGCAGCCTAACCTGGAAACCACTTTTCCTATGTGATTGTTTTCAAGCACGGAACCCCTTCAGCAGCGTTCTCAGTTAAGGCTCTCTGCTCTCAAATAAACTAGCATTTTTTCAGGTTGCGTGTAGGTGGACTTTTCTGTCCCACCAGCCAGTTCCCAAATAACCACACAGAGACTTATTATTAATTATAAATGCTCAGTCAATAGCTCAGGCTTGTTACTAGCTAACTCACATTTAAAATTAACCCATATTTCTTATCTACACTCAGCCACATGGCTCAGTACCTCTTGTCAGTACGCCAAGTTTGTCTCCTTCTCTCTTTGTCTCCTCAAGATTCTGAGAGACTCCTCTCTTTCTTCTTTGCACTCTCTTTTTGTCTGCAAGTCCCACCTAACCTCTACCTGTTCTGCTATTGGCCAGTCAGCTTCTTTATTAACCCAATCACAGTGACATATATCCACACAGTGTAAAGGATTATTCCACAGTTGTGGGCTTTGATGGGTAGAATCTTGCCCTCTTATTTACCCTAGTGAAGATCAAGGGATTCCTCTTCAGTTGCGTGCATCCCTTCAACAATTGCAGCTGCCTTTCCTCACAGAGGCTTTTCTATGACTTTAAATTCACCCATGTTCCTTTCTTTACCAAGGGACACATTTTTATTGTGGTTTTTAATTTATTTTTCTTTCTCTCATTGTAAATCTAAATAAGAGCACCAAGCAACAATCATGATGTAGCCTGCATGTTTTGCAGACTCTAAATTTTGTTCGTCAAACAACTTTGTGCATTACTTCAGCATTCAACTACGCTCACACTTTCAAACTTTAGGTGGGAAAAGGGCTACATTTGTTACAAAATGTAGCACAGATGACTTCTAGCCCAGTTCCTGATAAAGTCCTTGTTCCACTCTGAAACCTCATGAGCACACTGTTTACTGTCTGCCTTTCTGTTGCCATTCTGGTCTTTCACTTTCCTATCACAATGGTCCATTAACCTTTGTTTGCAGCATCCTAAGGTGTCTCTAGCCCAAGGCTCCAAACTCTTCTACAGTCTTCCCACAAGCTAGTTCTTTTAAAGGGTGATAAGCCAAACGGTCAGGTTTATCATACCAATGACCCTATTCCTGGTATCGGTTTTCTGTATTGGTTACTTTTCTCATTCCTGTGATAAAAAGTCCTGGAAAATCAACTTGAAGAGTTTGCTTTGACTCACAGGTAGAGTTACAGTTCATTCTGGCAGCTGCCACACTGTGTGTCTGTAGTCCCCAACAGAGCATGGAGGGGAAGGGGGTGCTGATATGGTCCTCAGCTCATTTTCTCCTTGTTTAAGTTTTATGCAGTCTTGGACCCCAGCCCATGGGATTATGCTGTGCACAATTGAGATGGGTCTTCCACCTCAGTTCAGTCTCTCTGGAAACATCCTCGCAGACACACTCAGAAGTGTTCTCCTAGGTGATTGTCACAGGGTTTCTATTGCTACAATGAAACACCATGACCAAAAGGCAAGTTGGGGATCAAAGGGTTTATTCGGCTTACACTTCAGCATTGCTGTTCATCACTGAAGGAAGTCAGAACAGGAACTCAAACAGGACAGAATCCCAGAGGCAGGAGCTGATGCAGAGGTCATGGAGGGTTGCTGCTTACTGGCTTGCTTCCCATGGCTTGCTCAGCCTGCTTTCTTATAGAATCCAGGACCTGCAGTCCAGGGATGGCACCACCCACTGTAGGCTGAGCCCTCTCCCATTGATCACTAAATGAGAAAATGCCTTACACCTGAATCTCATGGAGGCATTTCCTCAACTGAGGCTCCTTCCTCTGATGACTCTAGCTTGTGTCAAGTTGACACACAAAACCAGCCAGTACAGTGATTCTAGCTTAGTCAAGTTGCTAATGAAGATTAACCATCACCAGTAGAGTTCTCATGTGTGTGCATACATGTATGCGTGTGTGTGTGTGTGTGTGTGTGTGTGTGTGTGTATGTGTGTGTGTGTGTGTGTGTTTGTGTGTGCAGTGAGAATTCCTGGGGAGAGATAAACAAACATCTACCCTCTCTTTCTAAGACCCCAGTAACAAACCAATGAACAATTTCACCAAAGTCCAACTTGGGGAACCAATGAGTTTATTAGACTTGTGGAGCATGGGTGGGGGTTGCTGTGAGCAGTGTGGGTGATTCCAAAGCAGCCATCCTGGGATGTTCACCCAGCATAGAGGATGGCTTCCCCACAGGTGCATACATGTTTTCCCTTCCAGTGTACTGTCCACAGTCTACACTCTAGCACCTCTTGAGATCAAGAGGTCATGTGCAATTAGAGCAGAGTTACATGCAAATGACTGGGAGGTGCAGGTGTGACTAGAGCAGTGACATGCAAATGACTGGGAGGGGCAGGTGTGACTAGAGCAGGGACATACACATGATTGGGAGGGGCAGATGTGACTAGAGCAGTGACATGCAAATGACTGGGAGGTGCAGGTGTGATTAGAGCAGAGTTACATACAAATGGCTGGGAGGTACAGGTGTGACTAGAGCAGTGACATGCAAATGGCTGGGAGGTGCAGATGTGACTAGAGCAGGGACATACAAATGGCTGGGAGGTGCAGGTGTGACTAGAGCAGTGACATGCAAATGGCTGGGAGGGGCAGGTGTGACTAGAGCAGTGAGTGACATACAAATGGCTGGGAGGTGCAGGTGTGACTAGAGCAGTGGCATACAAATGGCAGGTGTGTTGCAGCTGGAACCTCAGTTGAGGGTCCAATGACTCTTACTATCACTTCTTTCTGTGATGGGAACATCTAAAGTCCAGAAGCTCCACTATGGTGGGGCTCAGATGATCTGATAAAGATGGCAGCTGTTTGGCTCAGAGAAATACATCCACAACACTCTCTCTCTCTCTCTCTCTCTCTCTCTCTCTCTCTCTCTCTCTCTCTGTGTGTGTGTGTGTGTGTGTGTGTGCATGCGTGCGTGCGTGTGTGTGTGTGTGTGTGTGTGTGTGTGTATGTGCACATGGGGAAGCCAGAGGTCAATCTGGGATGTCATTTTTTTTTTTTGTTTTTCGAGACAGTTTCTCTGTGTAGCTTTGCGCCTTTCCTGGAACTCGCTTTGGAGACCAGGCTGGCCTCGAACTCACAGAGATCTGCCTGCCTCTGCCTCCCGAGTGCTGGGATTAAAGTGGGATGTCATTCTTGAGACAGTATTTCTTACTGTCCTGGAACTGGCCAAGCAGAAAGCCCCAGAGATCCACCTGCCTCTACTTCTCCAATGCTGCGTTTACAAGTGCACACCGCCATGCCTACCTTTTCACAAGGGCTCTGGAGACCGAGCAGATCCTCAAGCTTGCACAAGTGCTTTACCAACTGACTCTGCCCTTCCAGCTCCTGTCCTTCCTGCTGCTGTTAAAGAAATAGGAGAGGAAATCAAAGAGGGCAGACCTGTAATATAGTCCGGCATGAACGTTCTTCCCAAGAGCTCATCGGTGGGAAGTGAGCTCAACTTCAGTGACTCTGACTTCAGCATCTCTCCAGATCTGAGACACTATTGACCACTCATATGCACTAGTCACATGTGGTACTCAGGGTGCAGAACACAGTCTTACTATGTCTTCTGTAGAACTTAAAAGCATAGATGAAGTTGGCCTCCCGCCATCACAAAGCAGGGGTCTAGACAGTTTGAAAGCTCTTCGTGGTGTTAAGATTAAATCGGCCTTTTAAGCCCTCTTGATTTTGCCTTCTGAAGAATTAGCAGAATTCTTTCACAGGACAATCAGTTCAGTATTTGAAAACATCCCCGCCCCATCCATTTATGACATGTGTTAGAGATTATTTTATCCGGCCTTGGAAGACATCGAGCTGGGAGATTTTGTGAATAGCCTATCTGACTGTTGCTGGGCTCTCAGGGAA
Source organism: Peromyscus nudipes (assembly GCA_902168325.1). Classification (NCBI taxonomy): domain Eukaryota; kingdom Metazoa; phylum Chordata; class Mammalia; order Rodentia; family Cricetidae; genus Peromyscus; species Peromyscus nudipes. The sequence continues at coordinate 18,609 of CABHPH010157348.1, read as the reverse complement.
TGGACTTGAGTTCACAGCTGCCCCCTTATCAGTGATAAGTAGTCACTCAGAGTTCAACCAGAGAACAAGGAATGCAAAAACTCCCATAAACAGAACCTGGGGATTATGGGAAGGGCATCCGGCTGGGCTTTGCCGTCAGCCCCATTCTGGATGTTGGGGATCCAGCTCCACACGGAGTGTGGTTTGTCTAGTTGTTGCTTTTCAGCTTGGAGGGGAGGGTCTCACTACACTGTTCGCTGAGCTGCAGTACCCTCCCCATCCCCACCCCAGAGTGCCAGGTTGGAACGGGCGATGCTACCATCACAGTGGCAGAGAGAGACCTCTGCAAAAGGCAGTGCTCATCCTTTGTAAATTGCTATAATGCCACTTATCTATTCGGATTTCCTGAGCTATTGGCTACTGAGCTGGGGACCCGAGTTTGGACATCAGAGCCCATGTGAAAATTAGGCATGGCCGTATGCACTTGTAATCCCAGCGCTGGGGAAGTGGAGGCAGTGGATCTCTGAAGCTTGCTGGCTGGCCAGTTCCAGGCCAGTAAGAAACATTGTCTCAAAAATCAAGGTGGATAGTGTTCTGAGGAATGACAGATATCCCGAGTTGACCTTTGGCTTCCTCGTGTGTACCTTCGGGAGTGGCTGCCTGTTACTGTGTCTTGAACTGCTTCCCCAGGTTTTCTTTTAGAAGTTTCAGGGTTTGGAGTTTTGTATTAAGGTCATTCTTCTATTTTAAGTTGATTTGATATAGACATCACAGGTATCTATCACTGATATTCAGCAAATGAGTATGTGTGTGTGTGCGTGTATATGTACACTCATATCCTTCTTTAAATGTTTATCTTTCCAAAGGAAGAGTATTCTCTATTAGAACCACAGTAAAATCAATCAAATGTGCAAATTTAATGTTGATGAAAAATAACCCAACCCACGGACTGGAAGACATTTCAATGCAGAGTCTCAATGATACGTTTCAGCCTCATCAGGGTACATGCTCTCTGTCATAAGTCTTGGGCTTTGCAGTTGGGACTCAGCTACAGCCAGCACATGAACAAATGGATGTGGCTACGTTCCAAAAATGTTATTTGTGAAACACTGGGCAGCCCGGTGCTGGCTCGCAGGCTGTATTTGGCTGTGTGGATCTCATCTGCAGTGTCTACCCAGATCTCACCCATTTCCTAAGAACATGCCATGGCTTTGCCTTTCCAGTCACTGGGCTGTCTCAGCTTCATTTTAACTGCATCTGCTTCTGATCTGTCTTCATCTCTCACCATGAGTCAGAGGAAAAGATGGTTCCTTCGCAAACGTGTCCTCCATCCTGGATCTTTCTTGTGTGCTCCATCACTAACACATGGTTCACACTTGCCACAAACGCCACAACACCAGCGTGATCTCTTCACTTCACATCTGGAGGCCCATGTGCCACCTTAAAGGTGACCCAACTACAGTGCGGACAGTCTTGGCCTCTCCAGGACTCATCTACGTGCATTAGGGATATCTGTGGGGAGGAGGCTTGGACCTGGAAACTCCCAGTTCCCAGGTTTCCGTCCACTCATGGATCTCCACAGCTGAGCCTTACCTCCATCCCTTTTAACAGCTTCCCCATAGTGACGAGCCGGAGGTACCCGACGTCATCAGGAGTTTGCTCAGCTCTCGGCTTCTGAACTTCCATCTGTGGCTCTGCAGGTGGGTGGATGGCAGAGCATCATGTCAGAGGTGTGTGGATGCTGAGTCACATACTGGACAGAGAGAAAGACAGCTGGCTCTTGGCATGACTCAAGGGGTCTCACAAGGCCCAGGAGATCTTACACAAGTACTTTCTGAGGGCACGCCCTAATGACCTCCCACTAAGGCCCCATCTCTTAGAGTCTATGAGCCTGCACCACCGGGGGCCAAGCCTCAGTACAGGGGGCCTCTGAGAAGTATGGAGCATCCAAGCCACAGCTGTTTCCGAGTGGAGACATTCCACGTGTATCATTCCCTCCACATCCGAGCTGGAATGGCCCTTCACTCCTGCTGCCTGACGTACCGGGACAGAATTGTGGTTTCTTTAATAGCTTGTACTTTTTAACAATCATTATTTATTGCAGTGTGAAGCTGGCTCCTGGCCCTTTGGCGGGTGGCCTACTCTCTGGCCTCCTCTTCTCTTCCTGGCACAGCGTGTTCACAATGTCCAAGTTGTTCTCTACCACTGGAGCTGGCATCAGGATTTCTCTGAGGAGCCCCAACTCCTTTTAAAGACAAAGCCTTTGGTCTCACTAACTCTATCTATCATTGTGTCCTTGCTATCTCATGCCTTTCTGTTTTCATCGTGTGTATGTGAGCCTTGATTTGCTCTGTGTCTAAATTACTGAGGTGGAAGCTTAAGTGCCCTGTTTAAACATCAAAAATACAAAACCAGCTCTGAGGGGAGTTATAATCCGCAGCTATGTAAAGTATGCACTGATTGTCATTCATTCAAAGGGGTTTCCTTTCTGATTCCTTGTTTACTTAACAGTGCATTTAAAAATGACTGAATTCATGGAGAGTCTCCACACTTTCCGCCACTGGTTCCTAATTTGATTCTGTTGTGGTCATGGAACACTATGATTTGTGACTTTAAACCTTCTAGTGACTGGACACTTTCTTCATGGTCCTGAACACTCAGTTGCTCAGGCCTGCTGAGTCTTGCTGATTTTCTGTCAAATATTACTTATGAAGAAAGAGGAATTGAAACTTCCAGCTAAAACTGTGGGTTCACAAGCTTAAAGATGTAGGCATAGGCAATGGCCTTCTGGGAAACTCCCAGCATCTCAGGAAATAGCAAGAACTGGCAAAAAGGATTACAGCAAAGTAAACCAGTGCAGCAAAGGAAAGAGTCAATGGTGAAGGGTCAGCTACAGAGTGGAGATGAGTCTCTTCCTGCCACACGCCAGATGGGGATATCTCTCTAGGTCCACACACTGGATGGGGGAGATCTATCTCTACATGCTGGACAGGGGAGATCTCTCTATGTCCACACACCAGACAGGAGAGATCTATCTCTACACACCGGATGGGGGAGATCCCTCTATCTCTACACATCGGACAGGAGATATCTCTCTATGTCCACACACTGGATGGGGGAGATCTATCTCTACATGCCAGATGGGGAGATCTCCCTATATCTACATGCCAGATGGAGGAGATATCTATTTCTGAAAGATTAATAAAACAAAATCCAATCAACAATTGGGAAAATTCATTTGTCAGTTCTTAAAAGAAATACAAATGGCCAAATGTATTTAAAACATCTGTAAGTTTGGTCTCTTGATCATGTATCACGGTTCTTGGGTGTTGTTTTATTGATGTCTGAAGGTTACATTTACTCAAGCCTGTCTGTCTCTTCCTCCTGGTATTTACTCTGCCTGACTGTAGCCATCAGTGGTGGTTTGCCCTGTTTTAAGTTTTCTCTCAACATTTCTGGTTGGTGTTTCTCAAGCTGTTCCTTGCTGACTTTCTCTCCCATGCTGCTGGGTTCATATCTCCTTCTTGACTCCTTTGCTTTCCTCATTCATTTGTGTCTCCTTCCCCTTAGAAGCCGTTATTTTTAGAAGCTGACTTTTGAATTCCTTTCCCAGCATTCCATACTTACCATTCCAGTATCACTGGATTTGCTGATGGAGGAATTGCGATCTCTTGGAAGCACCATGTTTGTCTGGCTTTTTCATGCTTGTGTGTGTGTGTGTGTGTGTGTGTGTGTGTGTTTCTGTGTTGTGATTTGCATACCTGTTGTGTTTGGCTATCTCTTCTGGATGTATCTGGGCATCTTTTTAGTAAGCAACTGACTCTGGAGGGATCACTATCACAACTGGTTACTAATTGATGTAGGAAGAGCTAGTCCATTGTGAGCAGCACCATTCCCTAGGCCCAATCTCTGTAAGAATGAAGAAAGCTGGCTATCAGCAAGGAGGGAGTATGGGTGCATTCGTTTCTCCCTTCTCATTGTGGATGTGATGATTCGTAGTCTCAGGCTCCCGCCTCTGTGACATCCCTGCAATGACAGCCTGCAACCTAGAAATGGAAGTTAAAATAAACTAGGTAATTCCATGGCTGAAACTTTCTGGGTGATTCTAGGTTGTGTCAAGTTGACAGGAAAAACCAATCTTTCGCCGTAAGTTACTGTTGGCTAGGCTATTTTATCACAGCAACAGGAATGAAGCTAAGGCAGACTTGAGCTCCTCCTGTACCATCCCCCCAAGGGCTGGGTTAACCCATGAGCCACCACTCCCTGCTCTATTTTTATATTACCAAAGCAGCTCCTGCTTTCTGGTGTATCTTTTTACATCTTTTAAAAGTAACAACACAGAGAACGAAATAATGGCCAGGACTTGTATCCTTCAACTATACAAATACCATTTCATCATCTACATAGCTTTTCTACCACGTTCTCAGGATAATGCCCCGGCTTCGGCTGCTGCTCTTTAACATACGGCCTTTGCTCTTCTGCAGTTGGTGTTTCCTGGTGTAGATTCTTTGCACTTACTCTGTGGGGTGTGTCTGAGCTTTCAGAATTGATGGTTTGCTTTCTCCAGATCAGTATGGAATATTCTGGGCCAGGACTTCAAAGCATTTATTTTCCTGCTGTATTTTCTCCTCTTTGGCATCAGAAGGTGGGCATGACCAGAGTCCACTGCTTCTCAGACACGTCCACGCCCACCACCCTTTCCCTTCATTGCTTCATTTAGCACGGTGCTGGCCTGATGTCCACTTGCACTTTTCCTAAGTTCTACCTTTGGTTTACAGGCACCCCCCCCCCCAAACAGCACGGAATTCTCGGGCAATGGGTTCCTTAGCATAGGTTCTCACTATCGAGTGTCTTGCAGGGCCACTTTGCAGGTTAGCCCTTTCCAGTTCCCCATTCTGTCTCCTCCTCCTCCTCCTGAAGGAGCCCAATCCCACAGACTTTGAGAAGGTTGTCCAGCTGGGCTAACTGCCCAGGATGAGCAAATGCATCATCTTTTTTGTAGATCGCTCTTGACTACGGCTCTTGCTTTAGGCAATGCCTTAGGGCCAGAGGCTTTAAACATTAGACTCAGCTACTTGGAACACGTGTGAGCCGGCCTTTAGGTGCTTCAACCGAGGAGCAGAGACATCATGTACTCAACAGCATCTCTACTATGTCTTTAATTTCAGAAGGAAACCCCACCAACCTGTCTGCAGTGAGTGTTGTCAACTCAACACAAGCTAGAATCACCCGAGAAGAGTCTTAACTGTCTAGATCAGGTTGGTCTGTGGGGACTGTCTTGATTACCTTACTTGACGTGGGAGACCCTGCCTGGAAATGGGTGGCACCATTCCTTGGTTTGGGGCCCTGGACTGTATGGGTAGAGAAAGCTAGCTGAATATTAAACTTCCATCAATTCATTCTCTCCAGCTTGACTGTGGTTTTGACTAGCTGCTTCAAGTTCCTGCCTCTACCTCCTATAATAACGAACTTGGAATTGTGAGCTAAAATAGACCATTTCTCCCCTAGGTTGTTAATTTTTTTTGAAGCTACAGAATAAACTAGGGCAGACATTGGGACTGAGGAAGTGGAGTCACTGCTGAGCCATGACCATATGGGGAAGAATGTAAGTGTATGGCATGTTGGACTGGAGAAATGATCGAAAGGTGGGAGCACAGCTCAATGGGTAGCTCTGTGGGAGCTTGGAAGACAGTAAGGCTGAAGGAAACATGAGCAGCAGAGGTCTGACTTAAGGTCTCAGTGTGGAACAGACTCCAGCAGTACTGGGTGGGGGCCATCCGTGTGGTATTTTGGCCAAGAATCTGAATTCATTCTGCCCGTGTCGTGAGAAACTGAAAGAAGCTGAACCTAAAGATGATGGACTGGCTGGTTGGTAGAGGAAATATCTAAGCAGAATGATGTTTGGGCTGGTGTTGAGGCAGCAACTGTAACAGACAGAGATCAGCATCACTGCAGAGAAGCTGCCTGCCCACAGTGGGGCCAGAGGAAAGTGCCTCCTCAGTCGGCACAGCTGATCCAGCTGTGGTCTAAGGGGCCCAGGCTACATCTCAGACTGGCAGCAGAGCCCGGCAGTGCTGGGTCATCTGCAGGATTCTAGTTTTGAATGTAAAGATGTAAGACTGGGGGAGTCACAGAGAACAGCTGAGGCTGTTGCAGAATATTATCTTAACTAGGCAAAGATGTGTTACATTTGCTTATGCTGCACAATATTACTTTAACTGTGTGAATTTGTGTTACATTCGTTTATGCTGCATTTGTTTAATTATATAAAGCTGTTGCATATATTTCACCTTGCCTGCCTAAGGCACCTGATTGGTCTAATAAAAAGCTGAACAGCCAATAGCCAGGCAAGAGAAAGGATAGGCGGGGCTGGTTGGCAGAGAATAAATAGGAGAAATCTAGAAAGAGAAAGAAAGAATGAGGAAGAGGAAAGAAGGAGGGACATGCCTGGGGCAAGAAGCTAGGCAGACACCAGACAGACAGACATAGAGAAGCAGGGAAAGTAAGACACAGAAGTAAGAAAGGTAATAAGCCCTGAGACAAAAGGTAGATAAACAGTTTAAGTTAATAGAGCTAGCAAGAACCGTGCCTAAGCAAGGCCAAGCATTCAAAACTAATAATAAGTCTCTGGTGTCATGATTTGGGAGCTGGTTGGTAGCCCAAAAGAACAAGCCTCGTCCATGAGGCCAGGCACCCTGCAGCAGGTGTGGAGAGGCCCTGAGAAGCCACTGCCTGAAGCTGTGATGGTGAAGCTTCAGTTGCTATGGAGACTCCAGGATACTGGAGATGCCGGGACCACGAGACAAGAAGAGCTGTAGATGTGAAATGGGATCTGCCTGAGCCTGGGAGAGAAGCTATGTGTGCTGAGGAGACAGAATGGGGAAATGAGGATATCCACGGCCTTTGTCCCAGATTACATTACCAGTCCTAGGTGCTGGCACTGGAGCTGCTGGTTTGGGCTTTGATGTGACTGTCAAGCAACACTCTCTTTCCTTTTGGGACACCAATGTTTGCATATAACTCTCTATTATATAGCTCAGTTAAGAGACTTTGGACTTTTTAAAAGGTTGGAATTTTTAAAGACTTTGGGGACTTTAAAAGTTGGACTGTATTGTGTACTATGAAAAAAAAAACATGAGACTTTGAGGGGAGGGGATGGAAGGTTATGGTTTTAAAATGATGGTTGTGTGTCAGATTGACAAGTAGTGGAGCTGTCAGTTAGGTGACTGGACACAAGCTACAACCATCTGGGAAGAGTACCAACGTGGAACTGTTCGATGGTCTTAGTTGGCGTGGGAAGACCTGCTTTGAAGGTGGGCAGCACCATTCCCTGGTTTGGGTCCTGGACTGTGGAAGAGTAGAGCAAGCTAGCCGAGCACTAAGCAAACATGTATTCTTTCTCTGTCTACTCTTTTTTTGTTGTTTTTTGTTTTTTGTTTTTTTCGAGACAGGGTTTCTCTGTGTAGCTTTGCGCCTGTCCTGGAACTCGCTCTGTAGACCAGGCTGGCCTCGAACTCACAGAGATCCACCTGCCTCTGTCTCCCAAGTGCTGGGATTAAAGGCGTGCGCCACCACCGCCCGGCCTGTCTACTCTTGGCTGTGGCTGTGACAGCTGCTTCAAGCTCCTGCAGCCTTGTGATGGGCCTGAAACTGTGAGCTAATAACCCCTTTTTCCCCCTTGCTACTTTTGTCAGGGCGTTTTATCTCAGCAACAAGACTGAAACAAGGACTCTGTCCAGTGAGTCCCCACGTTCTAGAACTGGCTGTTTTTCAGTAGTGCTTAGCTTATTCCACTGATGCTGATCTTCTGTAAACAAGCAGGTCAAAGTGTTGATTAAACATGCACACACAAGTACTTTGGAAAAGAAACCTTGACAGCTGATGCTGGGCACTTACTTCACCTCACATTAGACTGCTCGACCCACTGTGACCATGGAGAGAAAATGCGGTGAAGCTTTTCGGGTGCTTTCAGTCTGACCCTGAGTCCGATTTGAAGCGCTCCACCACAAGGAGATAATGTGAGGTCCAAGCACATGTGAGCTCAGCGGACAAGAGGAGAACATGGAGACTGTAAAACCAGGAAGGAGGAAGAAACCAAACGGACTGCAGAGCTGGTTACTGAAGGAAACTCAACCTTGCTGGGGTTGTTTTTCAAAGTACAGAACACACACACAGCCCTGCTTGCCCCCAAGACACACGTGTCTTTACTGACCGTCAGTCCTGGGGGCTGAAGCACCGCCCAAGGGGCTCTCCCTTACCCAGGTTTGCCTGTACCCCCAGGGGCAGCAGGGTGCGTTGGTGGCCCTGGTGCAGCCAGGGCAGAGAGGAAGCACGGGTATGCCTGGCACACTTCAGGCTCAGTCCTGTGTGGCACCCTGTGGTCTTAGAGGCTGCATGACCGGCACTCTGGTTTCTGAGGCTGAGTTCTTCCCCCCTCAGCCGGCCCAGCACCATCAGGCGCATTCTGCTGCTCGGCAGACCGTTGACGGATGACTACTATTCTCAAAGCTGATCAACAGGAGGGAAGGGGAACCAAATGTCTTGCCCTTCTCATACTCACACAGTGTGGGTAGGATTGTAAACTTGAAATGTTTAAGCTCATGGACAACTATTCCTACGCAAATGGCTGGTTTCTGGCACAGGGGTCCTACTAGGTTGGCACCCACAGCACTTGCTGAGCCTGTCTTCATGTAGTCCCTGGCCTAGCCCGTTCTGTGCCAGGCAGCAATCTGCAGGCTGACCTTCTACACCGATGCCAACTCCACAAGTAGTCTCTCCTCCAGTTGGTGCCCGTGCCGCCTAGTAGCGAGGTCCTCTGCTCACTCTGGGTCTTGTCAGGTGGGAGGAGGGAGGAAATACTATTTACCAAGAAAAATGAGGTATTTCCAAACCAGATTTAATATGGCTTGCCTCCAGCAATGTGACTGATTGCTGATTTTATTCTATGAACATGAAAGATGGCTCTGTAAACTATGAAACCACTGGCAACGCAGAGTCACAACATCAGGTCACCTGAGAGGACTCTTTCCTGTGCAGTAGCAGTTCACGGCCTCTCCAAGCAGGTAAGGACACGTGCAGCCGAAACCCCTCTGGCTGAGTTGTACTCACATTCACTACACGCTGTGCTCAGCGTGAGATCTCCCCACTCCACTCATGGCCTCAGTCGCTCCACAAACTCCGTCTAAGTCACCAAGCCCAACGAGGACACATCTGGGTCTATCCCAAGGTGCTATTACAAACAGGAGCCAGCCAGCCATCCATTTACTTTGTACCTGGTGTCTACACCGCGGGTATTACTACCCTTATTCTCAACACGCTGACTTCCGCCGTCTTCACTTCCTCAACTGTTCAACATTTTAACATGATTTCCCTGGGTTAAATAAAATGGAAACTTAAAAAAATATTTCCAAATGATTTTAAAAAATTGTATTTCCAAAGATGATTTTTAGAGAACCAATGAAAACAGGAATTATGTAACTCACCAGAGTCACAAGCGAGGTAGTTTCTTAATTAAGAAATTCTAGGGCAGTGGTTCTCAATCTGTGGGGCATGGACTCTGGGGTTCAAATGACCCTTTCACAGGGGTTACCTAAGGACATTGGAAATGCCAGGTATTTATATTATGATTCATAACAGTAGCAAAATTACAATTATGAGGTAGCAACAAAAATAATTTTATGACTGGGGGGTCACCACAACAGGAGGAACTGTATAAAAGGGTCGCAGTGCTAGGAAGGTTGAGAACCACTGCCCTAGGGGAAGAATCAGAGGAAAAAGAGGATGAATTTGAAGTAAACACATTTTATGTATGTGTGAAATTCCCAAATACTAAAAAAAGGAAAAAGGTTTTAACTCTTAAAAAAATATTTTTGAGACAAGGACAAAGTTATAAATGTGCTCACAGTTAAGACCAAACTGTGGAATTTCTAGAAACAGCTTTAGATGGAACAGTTTTAAGAATTCAATTAAATATTTATTGAACAAATGCAGACTAAATGAACCAGGGCTGTATCAACCACCTCAAATCATCAAGGGCTGTCATACAGGAACAAACATAGATGCAGCCAGCATTTCTACACAGGATGGGGACTCGCAGCAGGAGGGCGGCATGGGCTGTCCCCTGGCTCGGGAGCTTCCTTCAGCACACACAGCACTCAGGCCCCTTCCCCTCTTCTGAAAGGAGACATCAGCACTTGAGTTTCACAGGAACACAAACGCTGAGATCTCACTGTACACTGTCCACCTCATGCAACGGATGCTTGCACATACTGGGAAAATATGTGGCACTGACGAGCTCCTCACCAGGAGATGGTCTCACCACCCTCAGCTCTTTGAGTCTACATCAGTGATTCCTTGTTCTGGGGTGGGAAGAAAGAGCACATTCTCCGGAGTGCGAGTGACAATGTGGGTTGGGCACCGCCTGGGGACAGTCCTCCTCACACCGCAAGCACATCACTACAGTAGAGGCCAGTGCTATCCAAGAGTGGTGTGTGCCACAGCGCCCTCTGCTACTTGAAGCAGGACAGCTTGTGTTCAGAGTCCAGTCTTCGAGGCTGGCTGCATAATACTGACGGCCCCAACCAAATGAGGACTGCTCCGAGGACAGTCAGCAGTGTCTGCGGGGACACTACAATCCGCTCCATCTTCTCTGTGCATTTTATCACATCCAAAGGACATCGAGGTGCTCACCCTGTTCAGTGAACTCAGAATAAAACTCCACATCTGTTGGCCAGTGACAGGGTCTGAAGGTGGACCTTGAACTCAGAGTGATCTATCAGTTTTCCAGGAAAGCCACGTAGTCGGTCAGCCTGGCGAGCTGCTGCTCGTTGGGGATCGGCGGAACTGGGGCAGGCTCTGTATGACAGTGAGGGAAGCACACTCTAAGTTAGCCAGTGACAGGACAGAGCACCTAGCCTGCCACTAGCCTGTGGAGGACTTGAACAAGACAACTTTCTTGTGCTACCTGGTTTTAGACAAAAATCATGCCTGCCAGAGGCCTGGATGGTTTTGCTTCAGACAAGAAGTCTCCATTTTATCAGCCTGGTCGTCTCAAATGGACATGCCTAAGAGTAACCGCTGCTGCTGCGGCAGGCTACGTAAAGACTCAAACATGTCTCATGTGCATCATTTCTTCAGACCACAGCTCTGCCTGGACAGGCCCCCACCGTGGGAACAGGGTAAAGAACAGCTCCCACGTGCACCTCATGTGTCTGGTCCAGGCAGAACACTGCACTGTCAACAAGCAAGAGCAGTACAGGAACAAGGAGCCAACCTCAGGATTTACATGCTAATGTTGACTTTGGCATGCCAGGCTTTGGAGCCTTCTGAGTACATTCCAGAACCCCAAGAGGCCCTGGCATGATGGCAGGTAGTTCTGGGCTGGGCTATCAGGTGCCACCACTCCAGCTTAGCTACATGGAGGCTTGTGGTTTCCTTCTTGTAGCCATGTGTCCCCACACATCTGCAGAATTTATCTCTACATACTATAGAAAACCCATCAGCAAACGATGCAACCTTAAAATGTCCATGTGAAACACGAACCTGATAAGGGAATAAACCGGTTCAAGGAAACGTCCAGGGCTCCTGAGGCTAAACAAAAAAAGAGAACGACAGTTAGAGACGACCAACAGAAGTCATGCCAGGACTGTGACACTCACCCCACCCACTACAAACACTCGTCTCAGATGGAGAGCGGACTATGACATCTTAGACACTTTGTCTTCAGTCTCCGTGAATCTACAACCTGGGGCTGCACACTGACTTCTGTCTAAACACCAGGTGCCCAGGGCGGGTGAAGGGAAGTAGGGCTGATGCAGGAGGATTATAATGAGGGCGGGACACCAGTTCTAAAGACTCCCCAGAAAAGGACACTCCTGTACGCAGGAGGAAAAGGCACACAGGAATGAACAGGGCTTTCTCCTGAGGTGAGATGAAGGGCAGGGATGCAGACTGAAACACTGGGGCAGGGCAGGGGACTGACCAGAAGGGAAAGTCTCAAGTAGGTGACCTTCAACGTCACTCTGCTCTGACGTCATTTGTCTCTGAGGACCCACCTACCTGGCTTCCTGGGAAGAACCATTCTTGTGGCAGAGTCGGCTTGCCATCCTTGTTCCAATACACCTGAAAGTGCGGAGTTCACACACAGACGGAGGAGAGCACACGGGCCTGCCTGACCCACCCTGCCACTCCAGCACTGCGCTACACGCCCTATTCGGGTGTTATGTAGTTACTAGAAGGTTACTACGGGGTTGTATAAACTTATTTCTGAAATATCCTGAACAGACTCAAAGCCTCACTTTAGTCTGGGGTTAGCATAATCACTGACAAATGCTTAGTCTTCTGTAGTCGTGACCTAATTAGTCTAATTCCAAACAGACAGAAGAAACTTCTAGGCTGCCCCTCGTAGCATTCTGTAGTAATAATGACTAATAATGCAGGTGCGAGAGCCCCATACCACAACCAACTGCCCACAAAAGAAAACACCGCCACCCACACCACAGATTCCAGCCCCTGCTGTCTTGTGAGCCTGAAGTTGTTTCTAGGCTCTGGGAACTTAAGACTAATAAACGACAGGTGATGGTCTCTCATCTCAGTTGGAGAATCAAAGCTGTCAATCACTGGAGACCAATGTAACCAAGTACATGCTGTGTTGTACCAGTAAGTAGGTTAAGATGGCAACAGGCACTTGGGGACGGCCCAGGCACTGGGGAAAAGAACTAAAATGCAGTGTGGAGACAGGACTCTTCCTGAGGAGGTAAGGGTAAACCTGGGCACTTCGGGCAGTCGAGGAGTGCTTTCTAAAGCAGCTCTGCACAGCTGCCACAGGGACACTCCTGTGCTTGGTACAGGTGCCACATGGAGGTGCCGTGTGGTGTGGATTTTGTATCACTTCCTAAAGAAAACCCACCACCTAAATTCCAAAACCCTTCTCCTGGAGCTCCAGAGGAGCAACAGCGAACCTATGATTTCTACAACTTCTGGTCCCCGGAAGGAACAACAAGCTCCAGTACCTTTCACCGCTTCCTCCACAGGAAGCCCGACAAAGGCTGCGAAGTCGTCGGCGACTATGGAGGTGTAGGCTTGAGAGACCAGGGCGAAGGCGCGTCTCCTTGTTGCATCTATTGTGGGTAGGGAGGGTTGGCGGCAGGAAGCAAGAGATCAGGACTCCTAAAGACAGCTGTCATCCAGTTTTTCTTTACAGGCAAGACTAGACCCACCCAAGCGGACACTGCATGCCCAGAAGGCTCTCGTGAGCACACACATTCCTCACATCAGGTGTCAACAAAAGCTACAGGGTGGAAGGCAACACCCACAAGACCCCAACCTTGTTTCAGGAAGCCAACACTGATGAATTTAGGTCCAAACACTTTAAATTTCCTTTGCTCTATTTCACTTGAAAACACTAGCAGAATGGATGAGAATACAGCTACCCCTCTTGGAAGGGTCTCCAACACAGGATTCCCCAGTACAGGAGCACAAACCTTATCCCCAGCACCTGTCCCTAACTTCCAAGTGTGCATCAAGTCAGGACCCTGAACCCCAAAACTCAAGGCCTGACTCTCAAGAGAAGGTGCTGCCAGGCCCCAGCACAAGAACTCTTCCTGGAAATAGCTTTCCCCATTTCCTTATGCTCATACAACTACATTAAGAAAATTCCAGAATGAGACGAATGCCCCATCCAACCCAGCCAGTCTTCCTGTACAGTGCCCTTTTGGTAATACAAAGCTCCTCCAGAAGGCTGCCAACCTGCTTAATATAATATTCAGATTTTACAGTCCACAGGTGAGATAACTAGACATATAAAATCAAGCCCCTACCACACTGAACCTCCCCTCTGCAATGTCAACCAAGCAGAGCAGGTCCCTTCAGGCACCTTTTGCTCCAAACTAGTCCCTGACCCAGACTACTCTTCACATTCCGCTCCTGGGCTCTGGCCCCATTGTTTAACAGCCTGAAAAAACATCTCTTACAGTACTCCTGTGAACATGGGCTTGCTGAACGGAACCAAAATGGGGCATGCCCTCAGTCACAGGCTTTCTCAGGTCTGAAAAACCACAGATCCAATGGGCCTGGAAATAGCTCAGTGGTAAAGGCGCTACTACCCAAGCCTGGAGACCTGAGTGTCTCCTAGTGCCCATGTCAAGATGGAAGGAGAGAACCCTCTGCCCACCCCATGCACACCACGGTATGCAGTCTCCCCACACAAACATGCCGACACTAAGCTGCACCCCTTCCTTTCCCAGAGGCTGCTCCACCCCTCCTCCTCCTCTTCCCCCTCCCCCTCCTCGCTGTCTTTAGACTTGCACCCTGCTTGAGTCTACCAAACTCCAGCAGATGGTATGGAAATTTCCCTAGGAAGGAGACAGACGTTCGGTGGGAAAGAACCAAGGCAGCCATGGCAGGAACATCCATGCAGCAGGAAGTGTGCACCATAACCCTCTCCCACCATTTAAAAATCACTGTCTCCAGTTCAGTCTGGTCAGATTTCTGGAGTGGGGAAGAGACAGAGCCGAACGAGAATGGAAGAGAAAAGCAGCAGGTTTGTGGAGAGGCAGGGAGGGCTAACAAGAACGGAAGAACATTCACAGGGACAGGAGTAGGCTGACAATGGATGCAGAAATAAAGGCTCTGTGTTCCAGTGCTGATCAGCAGCCACACACTGCTCCCCAACGTGCTCTACTGACAGCCCTCCACGGCTCTGCAATCAGTCCTGTTCTAGAGTCCAGTAATACCGGCCCCTCCTCCCATCCCCTCAGGCTTTGGGTGAGGGTGGCTGGTAGGAACAACTACTCCCTCGGTGCTTTGCCAGCCCCTTCTGGCTTTCTGTAATGAACAGCTCTCCCACTAGGTTCTTCAGCCAAAACGTCTCTGATTTTCTAATAGAACCGAGTGGTTCAGACTGGACTGAAGGTGCTATGGTTTGAATACACTCTGTCCCCACAGGTCTGTGTCTGAGCTCTTGGTCCTCGGCTAGTGGTGCTGTTTGGGGAAGTTGTGGGACCTTTAACAGGTGAGGCTGTGGTTGTTCTTAACTAGAAAACAAATTTATAATACACTGAAAAGTAAAACATCAAATCTGCAGCAATTCCAATCTGTTTTGAGACTGCCCTTACCAGGCAGGCATTTTACAGAGAAAAGGGTGGGATGTGCCATTTAGGGATCTGGGGATTTGTTAAGTCTCAAGAAAATCTTCTTGGATAGAATAGAACAATGTCTCAGGCCATGACCAGTGTTTACAAGTCAACTCTTCAATTTTGTTTCATAACAAGGAAGTGAAGGCCAGGAGGTAGATGTGCCAAAGTGAAAACTCAAAAGCCTGGCTCCAGAGATCAAACTCCAGCATACTACACTAGACAGAATGGCTGTCTATGGGCTGGAAGGAACTCTCAATTCCACCAAGAATCAGTGTGAGGTGGCACTAGAAAGAATAAAACACACAGAACCCTTGCTGGATGAGGAGGGAGCCCCTCCCCAAGTCCTGCCTATCAGCCTGCAGTGCAGCACCCGGCAAAGGCAGCCTGTACTGACCAGGCTGAACCATCCTGTCAGCCCTAGCCTCCTATGACTCCTCCCAGGGATGGTTCCATACCAGCTTTCAAGCAGCCCCACTGCAATCATGTGACCTCATGATTCCTCACTCCTCCCCCTGCCCGTGTCTACCTTGAAATTCGGTCCATGCTTATTCAAAGCAGCTACTTCCTGCTTTGTCGTTTACACTGTTCTGCTGTACGCTGACCCCGGTACTACTGCAGTCATTGGTGCAGCAATCCTTGCTCTCTGCTCCCTGGTCCACCCATGTCCTTACCCACTGATGAGGACCTGCTCACCAACGGAAAGAGCACACTAAAGGCAGTGACTACAGAAACGAGGGAGAGTGCAACCATGTAAGAGGTCACTGTACAGATGTGTGTGATGGGGCTGGAAAGATGGCTCAGCAGCTAAGAGTCTAGATGTGTACTGCTCTTCCAAGACCCAAGTCTGGTTCCCAGCTTCCATGCTTGGTGGCTCAGAAATGCCAGTGAGTTTACCTTAGAGAATCCAATGCTACTGGCCTACACGAGTGTGTGCATGCACATGCACACACACACACACACACACACACACACACACCCCTAAAGTCAATAAAAAGAACATGAGAGAGTGACCTGGAGAGACTGGAAGCACATGCAGGGGAGTGTGAGACAGGAGGGAGGTAGGGACAGAGCTACTATGTGACAGTGCCACATCATGCCAGGCCTCTAATCCTCCAAACTGAGCCCCAAGACTCTGAGCTTGTTCCTTTTACAAGATGTACACAGGGGACACAATATCCAGCAAAGCCAAGGTTGACAAAGTCCAAAGTCTGTGTATTTGAAAATACACAGACCTAAAAACAATCTTGACCTACCCATACCATGAACTTTAGTTATTGCCAAGTTTCATTTTAACAGCAAATAACCTTTCACAAGGCCACATGTGTGGTACACACCAGTAACCCAGGAGTAAAGGACAGAATGGGCTATACAGCAAGGCCCTGTCATAACTTTCCTGTCCCCACAAAAATAATGATGAAGAGGATAAAAGCTATTACCAATGGAGTAACTAGGATCTGGAATCAACAGTGACACCCTCTGCTCCCGCCATGCTCCCCAGTGTCCCCAGTATTGAGATGAAGAATCACAATTAGCACAGATCAAGTCTGAAAGACACCCACAAATCAGAACTGTCCGCTTCCAGAGTGCACACCGACACAGCACAGCTGTACCTCCAAGGGCTCCAAGGACAGGCTTAGTGCAACACGATTTTGAACCACAAAGAAACACTACCTCTAAGGGCTTCCATGATTGGCTGCACAGTCTCTGACCACTGGTGGGCGTTGATGGTGGTATAGATCCCAGGGAAATCTCTCTGCCAGATTCGCTGTCCAACTGACCAAATTCCCCCAAGTTCAGAATTTGCCTGCAATAAAAATTGTTGTCTTTGAAGAAATTCACTCTGGCATTAATAAGACTGTATCTTCAAACAAAATCTGAGAAATGACACAGAATTTGTTAGCTCTATCATTAGAGCACACACACACACACTACTGGTTTTAGGAGATGCAATTACTCTTCTCACAGGGTCGAGAACAGGTATAAACTGTAAACCTTTTCCTTTTTGTAACTCGCATGTCCAGTTCTAGACTATGAACTTAGCAGGTGATAAACGGTTCTGCAATGTCCAAAGGTTGGATCTGCCTGATTCCAAAACGCTGTGAGCAGTAATGTCAACACTTTATATAAGTAATGTTTTTACCACAATCACAAAGCATAAGAAAGTAAAAAAAGGTTTCAGAATGAAGTGTGGAGATCAATTATCCTAAGCACTACTATTTAAACCTAAGATGCTGGCATTTACTCAGTTAGGACAAAACTATCAGAAAGCTGGTTAGCAAGGCAATGTCAACTGCAGAGCCTATGTGCAGAGTTCTACCAGCTCGGCTGTCCCACTCACACCATGTGCCACTCCTGACTCTGGTTTCACTCTTACCAACGGAAGTTCAGGGAAAGGAAGGAAAGTGAAATAAAATCTTACTTCGATCTACTTGGCAAGAAAATTTTCTGAAGTTATTTCATTTACTCTCCCACCCCAGGGAAGACATTTAATTAATGAGGTCATCGTAATGCAGTGAATGTCCATGTACACAATGCCAGTTTTCAAACAGCCATCACTGCCGAAAACCACGTAGTCCGCTGCAGTCCCCAGCCCTGCATCTAAACCGGTCAGCTGTGAACTGGCCAACTGCACAACCAACAGGCCTCAGGAAATCTCATTAGTATACGAACAAAATTTCTGAACCATCCTGTCAGAAAAACCTGAAGCTTTCTAACTTTAAGATTTGATTAACTACAGTTTCTGTGATATGTATGGGAAAGAAAAGAGGAACTGGGGGCTGTCATTTAAGTCAATGCCAGTATTTTTAAAGCAACAGTGAATGCTGTGGAATACTTACAGACTTTATAGCAGGTGGTATCCTCTTCCAAAGATATCTTGCATTATTCCTAATTTATAGAGATCAATTAAAAACAAGTCATCTTAGTCAGTACATGGAATGACCAGGTTCTAATGTAAGCACATGAAAGAACACCTACTAATATACTTCACAGGACAATTCAGTTTTATATGAATTTGTTCTGAGGAAAAGCAGCTTTCCAGGAAAAAAAAAAAGAGTATGAAATAACCCCTTCCAAGGCAACCTTTTTTATTTTTTGCTGACTTTTTAAAATTAACAATCCAGATCCTATACTACAGCAACACATTCAAACCACAGACTTACACAAAACTAACGGTACAACCACTCAGATTTAACAATGACATGTCCCTCACAATACATGTGTGTACAGTGCTGTTATAATTAGGAACCCTTCTAGTGGGCACAGGGCTTAAGGGGTTGGAACGTGATCACAAACAGAAACAACTTCTCTGTGTATACTGAAAATCTCAGTTTACCGTCTGTAAAAATATCACAAAGGGTCTGGAGCTGCAGGAGCCCTCTAATCTCTAGCACACTCACGGTTTCTGCTTCCCACCCAGGAAGACAATTAAAAACGCCTAACGCCTCCTGGCTTCCCAATCTTCCCTTTCAGCTTCTTTTCTTCTACTGAGTACACA
>CABHPH010157347.1:19436-42462 GCA_902168325.1 Peromyscus nudipes | reverse complement strand
TGGTCTAGATCGCCTTAGATTCCTTTCGAGCCACTGGTCCTATGATCTGCTCTAGGGAATACATCAGTACAGTTATTCTTAGTCTATCTCCAGGGGCAGTTGACTCCAGAACAGTCCCCATCACCCATACAGTATCCCATGGGTGCTCAAGTCCCTCTCATGAAATGGTGTAATATTTGCATACAATCTACACAGTTTCCCCAACATTTACATCATCTCTAGATTATAGCATGCCAAATACAATCCTATATAATGTCACTTAGGGAAAATGACAGACTCTCCAAAGTCATTCAATACACCTGAGGGTATTGTAAGTCTAGCTACACAGTATGTGATGTGATCTGGTGTTTTTTTTTCCCCCCATTGATGTGGAATCCATAGGTAGAGAGGTCTGCCTGTATTTTCATTTTTTAAAAACTGTCCTGACTTTTAAATCTTCTTTCTCTGACACAACACTGAACTGCCACATCTTACTATATAACAGTAGAACTCAGAACATATTCAAGACTTTTTGTAGCTTTTAGGGGAACTCATTGAGCATTCAGATATAGTCCTTACGTAGGCTTATTTAAATTATCCGTATCTAGGCTTATTTGGCAAACTCTCAAAGTTTTTTTTTTTAAAGACCTGCCTTGGTAAATCCATAGACACTCACTGTGTCCTTAAACCAAGTCCTGATGCTGCCTTCCAGGTTCCTCCAAAGAGAGTGTCGTCCTTCCGTACTGAGGCCTCGCTCTCCCATACCTCTCCTTTGTGCATCAGAAGTTACTGTTCTTAGTTTATAAAGGAAGTGGCTGACCACAGATTTCCAGTAGGAACATCCTGCTGCAGGGTTTGTGCACCAGTGACTCAGCTGACCAAGCGAATGGACTGACATCCTACATTTTATTCCCCAACCCTGCATGATGGGGTGGGGGTGCACACCAGTAACCCTGGCACTGGGAAGGAGGAGACAGGAGAATGAGAAGACCAGTCATCCTTGGCTAGTTCAAGGCCAGGCTGGGTGGAATAAGGAGACCTTGTCTCGAACAAATTTATTCCCACGAGGAAGAGGATAGAAAACAGACAATTCAGTATTTCTCTAGCTGAGGAAATTGTGGATAAAGAGTCTTGTTTCTGAAAACTGTGGAGAGATAAGGGAAAAGCGGCACTCGGGAGGCAGAGGCAAGAGGATCTTAGAGTTCAAGGCCAGACTGGTCTTCAGAGTGAGTTCCAGGACAGCCAGGGCTACACAGAGAAATCTTGTGGGGGCAAAAAACCCAAACAAATCAGTATCTTTCCTTCCTGTGGTAAAGAAGGTACCACAGATTCTGCGCTGCTATCATGCCGCTCCTTTACAGCTCTGAAGAGAGTCAGTGTTTACTGCTTACTCAGTATGCTCAAGAGAAGACTGGCTGTGTAGCTTGGTGGAGTGCTTGCCTAGCATTCAGGAAGCTTTGGGGAGGGAGAGGAGGAAGGATCAGTTCGAGATCATCCTAGACTGCGTAGTAAATTCAAGAGCCATTGAGATATAAGAAACCCTATCTCAAAGACCAAACCAACCCCCAGCCCTCTCAGCACCCCCCCCCACATAAAACACAAACAACAGCAACAAAAAGCCAGCATACTTGAATTATTTGAGTAGGAGAAAGAAACTGCGTGTTGTTTTATTTCTATTGCTCTATCTGCTCTCTTAGCCCTTGGGAAGGATGGAGGCTGCTGAGAGCTGTAACTGTCTTAAAGCAGATGCCTCTCTTTTTCTAACAGTGTAATGGATTACATATCTTTAAAAATATGAAAAATATCTGTTAAAATCCCCCTCTCCTCGATCACAGTATGTAACTGAGGCCACAAGAAATCTGCTGGTTGGAGGCAGATAATGTGCTCAGTCCATGCTGACTCTGGAGCTGGCTTATGGGCTTGTGCTGAAATGAAAGAATCTCAGGCTGTTCCAGCAGCTCAGCGGCTCAGAGAAGGAGGTGAGGAGGGGCTGGAGCAGCGTGGGCAGAAATGCCTAGGTAATGCTGCTACACTAAAGCATCAAATACAGTTATTGACTGGCAAAGAAGCAGATTAGCCTTGTCTGCCTTGGATTTAGTAACACCTGGGATGAAAACATTTCCCTCAACTTTGAGGAAGAGGAGGTGGAATGATCGTGAGAACCAGTGGGGGCAGAAAACACCATGGAACTATACCTTCCAGATGCGACACAACTGACGTACATCCGAACTCACAGAGACTGGTAACGTGCACAGGGCCTGCACAGGTCCAAGCAAGATGGAGTCCCAGCACTGAGGGAGAAGTGGACATGATCTCCCATCCCTAACCAGGAGCTATCTCCAATGGGAAACCATTTGCAAAGGAAAAGTTAGTTTTCTCCAATGGAGGCAACAGAGTCTCACTGGGTATACAAGCCATACATGAGGCCAGGCCCCATGCCTAGCAGTAGATGGAAAACTCAAAACCAACTCTTTTTGGAGAATTTTGTCTCACAAGGCTTTGTCTGGGCAATTTTTACCTTATTGGTCTTCTGCTTCTATGTTACAGCTTCCGATTTTGTGTTTTTATGAATTTTCTTTGTGTGTGTGTGTGTGTGTGTGTGTGTGTGTGTTTTCGTGCATGCTTATTCTTTCTCCCCTACCCCGTTTGTTTTATTCTATTCTGTTTTTTTTTTAATTCCCTTGTTTGTTTTCTAAAGGAAGAGAAGGCATGGAGTTGGAAGGGTGGGGAAGTGAGGAGGATCTGAGAGGCTATGAGGGAGGGGAAACCGAGATCAGACTATGTTGTAAGAAAAAAAAATCTATTTTCAATAAATAAATAAAGAGAAAAAAGAACATTTTCCCTAAAATGTCATAGCTTCAGGTTACCTTCATGCAGGTTCAACATTTGATTTCATTGTGTCTGCACAGTCTAAGAAAAGTCTGTCTGAAAAAAATGAGCAGAGTAGTTGCGAATGGACAGTACATCTTGATGGCTGATAGAAGGATGCGTGAATATCCAGAGGAATGTCTCAGCCCAGGTCCTGGAGGATTCCCAAGATCTTAGGAAATTCCAAGCCTGAGATGCCAATGAAAAGCAACAAAGATAAAATTCATCCCTAAAGGGCTATAGGTGTTTCTAGTTAATAGGTGTGAAACAAGTCTTAGTAACAAGAGACTTAATATCACCATATAAGCAGTCACGTTACTGAATGAGTGTATGTGTGCTTGTGTGTTAGCTTTACTTGTTCTTAAACTTATTTACTGTATGTGTGTGGGCACATACATTTTAAGAAAAACTAAAGGGCCCGAGTTCCTACTCTAACCTTTGGAATGTGAATTAATCCCTCAGAAGGTCTAAGTTCTTCCAATTGAAATAGAAACATTAAGAAGATAGGTTTTGTCTTCTAAACTGAAACCAAAATTATACCTTGCAGGTTAAGAGTTCTGTTTGTAGTCAGAACAGTTCCTGTCTGTTCCTAGCTAAGAGGTAAGTCCTATGTCAAGTCCCTGCTAATTAAGTCTTCTATTTGTGATCTCTTAAATTCCTGGTCTGATTGTCCTGCTCTCATGAGTGGATTAGTTCCTGAGAGAGCCAGTTATTATGAAGGAGCAAACCTGATCCCTCTTGCTTCCTTCTTTGCCATGAGACTTCTTTCTTGTGCTCCCCACCATATGATACTGTTTGCTCTGAGGCTCACACCAGAAGCTGGTGTGTGTGTGTGTGTGTGTGTGTGTGTGTGTGTGTGTCTATGCATGTGTGATCTGTGTACAAAGTAACGACAAAATTCCAGCTACTGTAATTCTGAAGGCAGACCAGGGAGTAGAATAAGAAGAATGTCAAATAGATACAGGTTTTGCTAATTAGATTTACCGTTGTTTAATTTCCTCCTTTTATTGTAAAACACATCACATAGAGTTTGTTATATTTTGTTTGGTGGTGTTTGTTATGCCCATGTCATGAGCCCCCCAGAGACCACCAGGAGTCTGAATTAGTATGCAAAAACAAAGAGCCTTTATTGCAAGCTCGAGCTTGGGCTCTCTGTCCATTCTGACACAGCGGTTGGATCAGGGAGAGTCCTAAGCTCAGTTATGGCAGGGTTTTTAAGGAGTAAAGGATGGAGGTGGTAGGGGAATTCCAGATTCAGACAGGGATTGAACTCCTGATTGGGCAAGGGTGGAGCAACAAAAGTCTTGTCAAAGAGGGATTGGTACTGGTGTTGCTGCAAGGAAATTGGCAACGTATATACGCGTGATGTAAGCTATCCTTAATGTTCTGGAGCATCTAGTACTTGTCTCACTTCTGACTGGTCCCCCATGGGGTATAGTTTGTGGCTTTTCCTGGTTATTGTAAGGGTGAGGCCTACTTCCAGTATTGTTAGTCTGCATCCTGTGATGGCTGCACTAATGTTAAGTTAGGTCTCTGCAGTATTTAGTATAAGCATATTATGCAGCTGACCAACATCTGTGGATGGAACTCTCTCATTTTGCAAACCTGAAATTTCATAACCTGTTCTCAACCTAGATAACTTTATCAGCTTGACTGGATTCTGTAACATCCAGGGGGCCAGTACTATTTCTAGGTATGTCAGTAAAGTAATTCCAACAGACTGACATTTCAGTCAGTGTATCAAGTAAGGCATATTCTCTTTCATCCAAAATGGGTGAGCACATGCAATGGTTGAGGGTCCAGAAGAAACAAAGAAGCAGAGGACTCCTGCTGTCTCTCTACGAGCCAGAGCTCCTTTTTTGGCTATGGGACAAGTATTCTAGGTTCTCTGTGTTATGATTTATTATGGAGGTGAGGGGGGTGGGGTGGGGCATGGATATCCCGAGTGTGCAGGGAAACATGCTGGGCAGATGCATGCCAGGCATGGCATGGTGGTGCAAGCCAGTGATATATAACCCAGACGATGCATCCACATGGAGAGTTTATTATAATAGAGAGATGAAGAGGCAGAAAGATAGAAAGGGGGGAGGGAGAGAGCGAGGGGTGCTCACCTTGTGGGAGGAAAAGTGGAAGAAGACAGAGAAAGGGGCGGAGTTTTTCCTTAAGAAGAGGCTTCTACTTCAGTGTTCAGGGTGGCCCCCAGGGGTGGAATCAAAATGTTAACATTCTGGCCTTTGGAACTTTCCCCAGTAACCCTCAGTTCTCAGGCAGAATTGTAGTATTAGATACCCTGGTCGGGGGCTCTCTGCATGTGGAGTTAGCCATGCTACTCACTTCTCTGGTCTTCCCAGCTTTCAGGTGGCCTGTCATGGAATTTCTCATATCCACAGTCATGTGGACAATCCTGTCGATCCCCTCTCACATCTGTACAAGTTCCCTCCTGTTACTATGCTTTGCTTTTCTCCCCATCCTTGTACATCCTGTTTCTTCTTTCTTTCAGGTTACAGGTTTGTGGCAACCCTGTGTGGAACAAATATGAAGATGCTGGGTTTTGTTTGCTTGTTTGTTTGTTTGTTTTTTAAAGCATGTGCTCATGTGATGGCCATTCTTGGTTGTCAACTATATCTGGAATGAACTATAATCCAGAAATGGAGGGCATAGTTGTGATTTGGTCCTTGAGGCAAGAAGACAACACACACGCCTTTAATCCAGACCTTGAGGCTGGAAGGCACACCTTTAATCTGGGCCACACCTTCTGCTGGAAGGACAATGGATGTGCTCCTGCTTGCCCTGCTTGCCTCGCCTTCTCAGCACATTCATTTCTTCACTGGCATTGGAGCCTACTTCTTGGGGCTTCCGGCATATACAAAAGACCAGCCGAGACCCAGCCTTATGGGACCAAGCAACTGCTAGATGCTTAGACTTTCTCTTCACAGCTAGCTAGCCATTGTTGAACTGCATCTTGTAAGTCATTGCAATAAATTCATTTTATATATATATATATACATATATATATATATGAGAGAGAGAGAGAGAGAGAGAGAGAGAAAGGGAGACAGAGAGATTCATTCCATAAGTTCTGTAACCCTAGAGAACCCTGACTAATACAGCTCATTTCCTGTCTATATGGTACATTTTTGTAGTCTCACAGTATGTCAGTCTTTACTAGTATATATTTGTTAGGGTGATCTGTAATAGATGGTCTTTGATGTTACTATTATAGTTGTTTTAGAGAATCAGGAAATGCATGCATGCAATATAGCACAATTGTGTGTTCTCACCACCACACTGACTCACAGTTCCCCTATCTCTCTGCTTTCTACTGAGACACAATAAAATTACATCTAGGCCAGTCCATAACTCCACATTGGCCTTTGAGTTTAAATGAGAAGCAGAGAAGCACATCTTTTCACTTAAAGCCCAGAAATGATTGAGCGTATTCAGCAAAGCATGTTGACCATGAAGAAGGACCAACAGTTAGGCTTTCTGTGACAAATAGTGAGGCTGAGAATGGAAAAGGACCACTACTGAAGGAAAAAACTAAAAACAATGCTCCAGCAAATATAAGGAAGTGAAACACCTTACCCCCGCCACCGAGGCAGTTTAGTGAGCTAGAGCAATTCTCTTAAGCCAAGCCTAATCCACTGTAGCTCATAACTCTTCGAGTTTATGAGTGCTGAGAGGTGAGGGAGCTTCAGGCTAGTCTCAGGCTAGCAGAGGTGCTGCATGAATTTAGGGGAAGACGTCTTTATTAACAGAAATTTGCAAGGTGAGGCAGCCAGTGCTGGTTTAAATCTGCAGCCAGTTATCTAGAAGACCTAGAGAAGATAATTTAATTTCATGCTCTTAGCACTTATTGTCTATGACGACCCACTCCCTACCTACCTTTCTTTGCCTTAATCTGGTGATCTCTTGGCGTTCCCTTACCCCTGATGCCCCTGGCTCCCCAGCTTTTGCTTGGGTTAGGCCAGTGGGAGGCACTGGAAACTTCTGAAGGTCTAGGATAATGCTTCCCGCTGTTCTGAGTTCCCTGGAGCCTCACTAACCCTGGCAGCTCTCTTACCTCTACCCATACCTTTGTGAACAGCTCTCAGCTACACTCCCTTCAATGAGGTCCTTTGGAGGTCTGTTTTCTAGGACCTTCCTGAGTAGACTGGGTGTCCCATTTTCAGGACAGTATCCAGTCCTCAGCCATGTCTGTTTCATGACAGAAATTCTGTTCTCCTCACTTGTCCTGCACTGTGGAGTGGATGGTGAGAAGAGAGCACCTAAGCAACCGAGTGTCTGCTTCCTGCCCTCTGTTACTCCAGCCCCCCACCCGCTGGCTGTCAGACCCAAAGGCTGCTGGTGCTAAGTCTGAGCCTTTTGAGGATTCTGCTGTGTAGTACTGGCTGTTTCCTCCACCTTCTGTGTTATGTGTTTGGATGGTTAGAAAGCATCCTCTTCACTTTTATTTCTAAGATGTTCTGATGTTTTAATTCTCCCCATTGACCTGGCTGATTTATGCCTTTGGGTGTGTGTGTTATTTGCTTGTAGCATAAGACACAATCTAACAACCAAAATAAAAAGTTTTAATGTGTCTTTGATCTTTACAGGGTTTCTTCATGTACCCCTGGCTGTCCTGGAACTTACTCTGCTGACGAGGCTGGCCTTGAACTCTGAGATCTGCCTGCCTCTGCCTCCTGAGTGCTGGGATCAAAGGTGTGCACCACCACCGCCAGGCAGCATTTTTGATCATTTTACTTTATTTTATTTTTTATAGTATTTTTATTTTATAATTAACTTAATTTCACATATCAGCCATGGATTCCCCATCTTCCCTCCTTCCACCCCCTAAGTCCACCCCCCATTCCCACCTCCTCCAAGGCAAGGTCTCCCCTGGGGAGTCAGCCCAGCCTGGCAGACTCAGCCAAGGCAGGTCCAGTCCCCTCCTCCCTACACCAAGGCTGAGCAAAGTGTCTCAGCATAGGCCCCAGGCTCCAAAAAGTCAGCCCATGCACCAGGGACAGGTCCTGGCTCCACTGCCTGGGGGCCTCCCAAGCAGTTCAAGCTAATCAACTATCTCACTTCTCAATGGAGACTTTGAAAGCCAGAAGGACCTGGACAGATGTAATGCAGACACTAACAGACCATGGATGCCAGCCTAGACTAATATACCCAGCGAAACTTTCAATCATAATAGACGGAGTGAACAAAACATTCCAAGACAAAACCAGATTTAAAAAATACCTATCCACAAATCCAGCCCTACAGAAAGCACTAGAAGGAAAATTCCAACCTAAGGAAGTCAGACACACCCACGAAAACACAGGCAATAGATAACCCCACAGCAGTAAACCCCAAAGAAGAGAAATACACACACTACCACCAAAAGATAACAGGAACTAACAATCATTGGTCATTAATATCCCTTAATATCAATGGACTTAATTCACCTATAAAAAGACACAGGCTAACAGAATGGATATGAAAGCATACCAGAAACACACCTCAATTTCAAAGATAGACACTACCTCAGAATAAAAGGCTGGGAAAAGTCTTTCCAATCAAATGGTCTTAAGAAGCAAGCTGGTGTTGCCATCCTAATATCCAACAAAATAGACTTCAAACTAAAGTCAATCAAAAGAGATCAAGAAGGACATTACATACTCATCACAGGAAAGATCCACCAAGATGAAGTTTCAATTCTGAACATTTATGCCCCAAACACAAGGGCACCCACATATGTAAAAGGAACATTACTAAAGCTTAAATCACACATAAAACCCCACACATTAATAGTGGGAGACTTCAACACCCCACTTTCACCACTGGACAGATCTACAAATCGAAACTTAACAGAGAAATAAGGGACTTAACTGATGTTATGACTCAAATGGACTTAATTGATATCTACAGAACATTCCATCCTAACAAAAAAGAATATACCTTCTTCTCAGCACCCCATGGAACCTTCTCTAAAATCAACCACATACTCAGCCACAAAGCAAATCTCAACAGATACAAAAAAATTGGAATAACTTCTTGTGTTCTATTAGACCACCATGGTATAAAGTTAGATTTCAACAACAACAAAAATTACAGAAAGCCTACAATCTCATGGAAACTTAATAATGCTCAACTGAATCACCAATGGGTCAAGGAAGAAATAAAGAAAGAAATTAAAGACTTCCTAGAGTTCAATGAAAATGAATGTACCACATACCCAAACTTATGGGACGCTATGAAAGCAGTGCTAAGAGGAAAATTCATAGCACTAAATGTCCACATAAAGAAGATGGAGAAATCTCACACTAGTGACTTAACAGCACACCTGAAAGCTCTACAACAAGAAAGAGCAAGCTCACCCAGGAGGAATAGATACCAGGAAATAATCAAATTGAGAGCTGAAATCAATAAAATAGAAACAAAGAGAACAATACAAAGAATCAATGAAACAAAGAGTTGGTTCTTTGAGAAAATCAACAAGATAGACAAGCCCTTATCCAAACTAACCAAAAGGCAGAGAGAGAGAGAGCATCCAAATTAGCAAAATCAGAAATGAAAAGGGAGACATAACAACAGACATTGAGGAAATCCAGAGAACCATCAGGTCATACTTCAAAAACCTGTACTCCACAAAAACAAAGAAATGGATAATTTTCAGGATAGGTACCACATACCTAAGTTAAATCAAGACCAGATAAACTATTTAAATAGATCAATAACCCCTAAGGAAATAGAAACAGTCATTAAAAGTCTCCTAACCAAAAAAAGCCCAGGACCAGATGGTTTCAGTGCAGAATTCTACCAGATCTTCAAAGAAGAGATAATACCAATACTCTTTAAATTGTTCCACACAATAGAAACAGAAGGAACATTACCAAACTCCTTCTATGAGGCTACAATTACCCTGATTCCCAAGACAAACAAATATGCAACAAAGAGAACTACAGACCAATCTCCCTCATGAACATTGATGCAAAAATACTCAATAAAATATTGGCAAACAAACTCCAAGAACACATCAAAACAATTATCCACCATGATCAAGTAGGCTTCATCCTAGGGATGCAAGGGTGGTTCAACATACGAAAATCTGTCAATGTAATACACCATATAAACAAATTGAAAGAAAAAAAACCCACATGATCATCTCACTAGATGTTTTTGATCATTTTAAAGAGTAAGTGAAATTGGATAGTTACTTCAACCTGGAATCCCCCATTACAAGCTGTCACCATTGAACTTTTTAATTATCTATGTGGAGTACAGGTATTCTCTCACTGAAGACCAGAGTCTTTCATTTCAGCCATAGTAGAACGGGCCCAAAACCAGGTTATGGGTCAGCCCACCCCAATATTCACCCCCTCTGTGATCCGCTGGAGCATTGAAGGGATTGGTTCTGTAGACCCAACGCTGCAGGATCTCCACAACACAGGGCAACAGCAGGATAACCAAGAGGAGTTCCAGCTGAGGGCCCAGCATAGGTAGTGCAGCAGAACCCAGAGGCCTCGAACCAGACCAGTGACTCATTGCAGTGAACACTTGCAAGTAAAGATTTATGGACAAAGGAGTTTACTGCGTGACTCACTGTGTCACACTGCAGCTTCCATGACCAGATCCCCCCTCTTTTTTTTTTTCTCTTAAATTTTATGGGGTGGGGGTTGCAAGGGCAGAGGGAGGATACACAGGGAGGGGAAATGGATAAGATCGAGATGCATGATGTGAAAGACACAAAGAATAAATAAAAAAAGGAAGTTACAAAACAAGACAAAAACCAAAACTTCAAGTTCCTGGGCCTGTGAGATGGCTCAGTGGGTAAAGGTGCTTGCTGCAAAGTCTGATAGCCTGAGTTCGGTCCGTAGGATCCACATGATGGAAGCTGTCCTCTGACTTCCACACGTATGTACACTATGCTATGTTTGTGTGTGTCACACAGCTGTAAAAAGAAAAAAAGTGAAACTCTGAGTTCCTATACTGTGGAGCGGCATCTTCCAACATTTGTTCTTTAGAAGTCCAGTCCCATGGCATGTTCTAGGACTAGATAACAAAAGGATCAAATTACTTTAATATATTCACTGTATTGCCCATCAACTTGAACAACCAGGGACTTTTTAAAAGGCATTTAAACATCTTTAATTTTTTCTATTTTGTGTAAGTGTAGGTGTGGGAATGCCATTGTCATCAGGCCTGCGGGGTGTGTGTGTGTGTGTGTGTGTGTGTGTGTGTGTGTGTTGTGTGATATTTTGTTTGTATTCTGACAAATAAAGCTTGCCTGGAGATCAGAGGGTGGAGCTTGCCACTAATCAAATTATAGGGGCTGGGCAGTGGTGGCACACACTTTTAATCCAGGCACTTGGGGAGAGGAAGCAGGAAGATCAGGAGTTCAAGGCCACCCTGGGCTACATGAGATTGAACCAGTCTAAAAGAGAAACAGAGCCTGGCGGTGGTGGTACACACCTTTAATCCCAGCACTTGGGAGGTGGAGACAGGAATATAAGGCAGGTGGTGACAGAATCTCCAGCCTCCATGTGGTCTGAGGATTCGTAGAGGTAAGAAGTCTCTAGTGGCTGCTGTTCTGCTTCTCTGATCTTTCAGCTTTCACCCTCTCGATATCTGACTCTGGGTTTTTATTGTTAAGACTTTTAGGATCATGCTTCATGGGTGTGTCTGCCCCACTGAGCACTCCTGTTTATAGGCATGGCTGGGACCCTGGATGGCTTATGTGGGTCCCTATGGTTGGAGAGCAAGTGCTTTTCCTGGTTGGCTTCTCTCCCCAGAACCTGTATTATAAACTTTTTAGTGTTAGAGACTAAACCCAGGCAAACTAGCAAAGGACTCTACCACTGAGCTACACTCCAGCCAAGTATTCTATAGAGACTATGATTTAGGAACTGTCATGTGATAATGATACACATGACAGTATTTCAATATGGAAATTTTTGCTTTCTTTAAATCCTACCTACTAGTGCTGTATAAAATAAAATTTGGAAAACAATTTTAGCTCAGAATAGGCTTAAGAAATGTACACATTAGTTATAAGAACAGAAATAATTCAAAACAAATAACTATATTGTGTGAACCAATGAGTTTTACTGGTATTACTTATAGGAATATAGGTGAAGGGTTGCTTACAGGGACAGAAATGACTCAAAGCCAGGTTCTTCACGGCCTGTCCAGCACGGGTGACAGTTCACAAAGGCTGGTAACTTGGGGCTTGCACAACTTGATGTAACTCCTCATGCTGGAGGCTCTTTCAGGCAACTCAGGTGGCTTGAACTTCTCTAGGCAGCTCAACTGATCCCCCTTTTTTTATGTAGCTTGGCTGGTCTGTTTTCTCTGGGGCAGTTGGCCTCCTCTGAGCCCCTCGTAAGCAACTCAGCTTATCTCAACTCATGATTTCTTCATGGTACTCAACTTGCCATGGTAAAATATTTTTACAATGTACCTCTTGGGCTAGTGAGATGCCTCAGCAGGTTAAACCACTTGCCATGCAAGCTTGACCTGAGCTGGGTCCCTGGAACCCACAGTGGAAGAAGACTCATGAAGGTTGCTCTCTGACCCCCCACCCCCCGGGGGCTGCGATGGCCACACAAACACACAGAGTAAAAGAAAACTTTAAAAACGTACCTCTTGGTACACTTATGTGTTGACATGCTTATGGGAGTTACAGACACAGTGGGCAAACAAACACTTCAAAAACGAAGATGTTGGGCTCTAGAATAATTGGCGGCAAGCCACACATTATCTTTCCAAAACTGGAAATCTAATAAATTGTCTGGATTGTAACAAAATAATTTTATCTGTATAAAATATCTGTTTTTGGGGTTGGGGATTTAGCTCAGTGGTAGAGCGCTTGCCTAGCAAGCACAAGGCCCTGGGTTCAGTCCTCAGCTCTGAAACAAACAAACAAACAAACAAAAATAAAAAACAAACAAACAAACAAAAATATCTGTTTTCTATCAGAAGGCTAAGGGGAAGGAAACACATGTAACCTGTCATGTGTGCACTCAGAACATTCAGGATTCATCTTCCCACGGACTTGACGTACTTCTTATTGAAGTTCTGTAGTTTGGGGAGCCACTCTACCTTTAATTGACTGTGGATTTAAATTCTTACCCCCGCCCCCCTTTTTTGAGACTGGGTCTCTCTACATAGACCTGGCTCTCCTGGAACTCACTATGTATACCGGTCTGGCCTTGAACTTGCAGAGATGAATTTTACCTTTTTTACCCATTATTTTGTGAAAACATTTACAAAAAGAGATTGTTGACATATTAATTTTATTAAGGCATGATACATTCTATAGTTGTCTGTCAAATCTTCAATATTTGAAATTTTTTTCAGCTTTTCATTTCTCGCAAAATGATGATGTAAATTTTGTCTACACATTGACTTTCCTGATTTTGGAAAACTTCTTCAGAGTATAATTTGAAGATGAGACTAAAGACTAACTTTTTTTTTTTCTGGCTCTGATATTTTGTTGACAAACTGTTAAATGTTTTGAAAAGTCAGGACATTATTTTGGTCCCTCTGACCAGATCCTAACTTAAATTCTTAAAAACACAAACCTCATTAATATCATTATGGCTCAATACAGAAACAGAATCCAGCCAAATGCAGGGCACTCTGTGACATATTTTATTTTCTTGCAAGAGGCTTGGTTTTGAAGGGAGGAGGGAATATCTCAATTATAGAAATAATGGCTATTGTGGCCATAGAACTGATGTCTCATCCCGGAGTGTATCTTATCCCTGAGGTCCTTCTGCTCTTCTTGGAGGGAATCATGCAAACGCTTCTGTGCCATAGACTTTGAGAAGGAGTTCCTAAGATCTAGCAGGTTGGTTTGAGGCTTAGGCACTCCAGCTCTAGGAATCCACGCCCAAATAGGTCTTGTTTCTTCATTGCTTTCCATGTCCATGTCCAAAAATTCTGGTTTACTTAAAAAGTGGTCAAAAGTGAAATCATCCATATCTGTTCTGTTATGTAGAATATTAGACTTACTGAGGCGAACAGGGTTCTGGCACATAGTATATGGGTCACGGAAGGCAGATTTAAGTGGTTCGTAGTCAATGTAATGGTTTGACTTAGAGCAGGTTATGGGTAGGGGTTTCACCGCCAGCTGTCTCCAGTACAAGTCTTCTGTCTTTTTGGTGTCTGTGATCTTTGGAAATGATTTTAGGTCATAAAGATTAGTCAGATCTTTTGTTGGATAACAATTTGGGAGTGTATAGGTAGACATCAAGCCTTGTTCTTCCTTAATCTTCTCTTCGATATCCTGGTTTTTATGGGTAATTCCAGGCAGGAGGTTATCATTCATTGCCATCATTTCTGTAGAACTGGGTATGAATGTATGAAAAGCACACAAAGCTCTAGGGGTACAATCTGGACAGGAAGGTGGACCCTGCACCGTAGCCTCCAAAGGTCGGTGGTTCTGAATAAGTCGGGCAATTCGACCTTCCAAAGGTCTGGGAGGTTTTAAGGCAGGATGGAATTTTTCTTGCTATACCAGTGGAATAAAGGGGAGAAAAAAAATCAGTGATTAATAAATAGCAGGCCAATTTCATACCTGTTTTCACTATCAGTAAGTAAGAGATAGGTGGAAGTTTATACACTAAGATTCTTTGGTATTTATTTGAATACATTGAAATTTGGGTCCAAATAAATACATTTTTCTCTTTTACTGGCTTTTGGTAAAATGGAAAGTATATATGTTTTATTTGGCTATAGGCAAGCTTTCTTGTGTAGGAGTTCTCAGCTTTCAGAATTTCAAAGATACAAAAGGACTCACTAAA
Organism: Peromyscus nudipes; assembly: GCA_902168325.1. Taxonomy (NCBI): domain Eukaryota; kingdom Metazoa; phylum Chordata; class Mammalia; order Rodentia; family Cricetidae; genus Peromyscus; species Peromyscus nudipes. The sequence continues at coordinate 27,838 of CABHPH010157347.1, read as the reverse complement.
ACTTATGAGATCAGGATTGCAGTAACTATCCTGTGCAGTTATTTAAATCATTTAGGCAAGGCAAGCGTTCTTAAGCCTAGGTTGAATCGGAATCACCTTTAGAGCTGGCAGAGAGTGGAGTTCTTATGCGTTAGTTCTAAGACTAGGACTTTCAAGGTCTACAGTGGGGTTCTGGGATCTCCTTGTTTTGGGAGGGTGTGTAAGAGGGAACAAACCTGTGCACTCTGAGTTATCCTCCCAACTCAGGAACATTCATTATAACAAGTGTCTCAGGTGCTGCTAAGGCTGGTGGCATGCTAAATGCTTTGAGAAGCACTGTCTGAGGTGTTCACTCTTACTGGTATGCTTACTGGTTTTAGGGACTGAGCACAGGGCCTTGCACATGCCAAGCACATGCTCTGCCACTGAGCTGTGCCCACTGCCCCATCTGTGTTTCCTTTTGAGCTGTTTTTAAAGTATGGATTCAATCAGGCTTGGAAACTGCAAAAATAGGAAGCATATTCAGGATACTATTACTGGAGCTATGTGAGTAGGAGAAGGAAGAGGTGGCCTGTAAGGGCATGGATGGTGACATGTGTCCTATATTGTGGCAGAGGCTTGAATGATGCATTTGTTTTTGACAAATATATATTTATGATTTGTACAATTTTATTGAATGTATACTTTACATTGAACAAAAAACAGAAAAAAATTTTAACTCTGGTAAATGGTATGCATGTCAAATCTTAAGGGACAAGGTTATACTAAGGTCTGTATTTCACTCTAAAATGAGTAAAAATAATAAAAATATTGGTGAATGGTTAGAGGGAATAGATTACACAAAAGATTAAGTATAATAAAGTGATGATAAACTATAACTGGTGAGTATACAGGTCTTAAATGAAAATTATTTCTGTATGTTTGAAATTTTTTTTTAATAATATGCTAAAGAAAACACCAAAAAGCAGTATATACATTTCATATATATCAGGAGAAAAGTAATGATGATGAGTGTGTGGGGGGGAGGGGCAGGCATGTAGTTCAGTTGGTTGAATACTTACTTAGAATCTTGGGTTCAGTCTGTAGTACCTCTTAAAACTGGACATAGTGACAAGAGTCTGTAACTCAAGCATTAGGGAAATAGACACAAGATTGGGAGTTCAAGGTCATCCTAGGCTACATAGAAAGTCTGAGGCCAGCCTGGGCTACACGACAGCCAATGTTTAAAAAGAAAAGTGGTGGTTAAAACAGTAACAGTATCCCAGGTGGAGGTAGGTAGATCTCTGTGAGTTCCAGGCCAGCCTGGTCTACAAAGTGAGTTCCAGGACAGGCTCCAAAGCTATACAGAGAAACCCTGTCTCAAAAAAACCCCTGTCTCAAAAAAAAAAAAACCAAAATAAATAAATAAATAAATAAATAAAAAGAAAGAAAAATAGTAAGAGTATAATGGACTTAAAGAATAAGGGACTTTGGACCGTCCCTTTGGATTATCCTAGTTGGAGGAATTTCTATACCGGATAATAGTTATAACCTTTAGCTAATCAAATTTTAGTAAATATACTATGAGGTGAAGAAATACCCCAACTTTCTGATAGGTTCACTACATCTGTCCTTAAAGAAAAGGACATCAGATTTTTAATAGTGTCTGCTATGTGAGCAACAGCCTTTAGTACTTTTTTCTTTTGATGTATCACAGGCTGCCTTTCAACTTGGTATGCAACTGACCATGACCTTCAACCCCTGAACCTATCACCTCCACTTTTCAAGTTCTAGAATTATAGGTACGTGCTACCATGCCTAGATTATGAGGTGCTGAGAAATCTAACCAGGATGCTAAGGTAGGACACTACCAACTGAACAACATCTCTAGCTCTAGTACTTGTATTTCATTCAGAAAAAAGATTCACAGGGATTTTTATCACCACTAAAATATGCTTTCCTGGAGTTGGTCATACATGTTGAGCACCCCTCAGTGTCAGAGCACATATCTAATCCAACAGAGAGAGCCCATTGCAAGTGCAAAATGGAAACAATTAAAAGCCCTATGGTGGCTGATAAAGCACAGATTATGGACCCAGTTCAGGTATTTGATTTGGTATCCTCTTCACAAATGCTTAAACAAATGCAAAATTAAAGTTCTCGGTGTGATCTAAAAATAACCCATATTTTCATATGCTTATAGTTTTATATATATTTTCACAATTTATAGCTTTGAAAATTATGTTTTCAAAATTTATATTTATACAGGATAAACCAACACATGAATATTAAGTCATTTCACATTCTTTATATAATTGATCTAACAGATTATATATTTTGTTACAGGGATTGATAATTTCTTTCAAGCCATTTATTTAATCAATTCTCTATTAATATAGTCAAAAACTTATTGGCTTTTGATTGTAATTCAGCCAACTCTCAATTATTATGACTACCAGGAAGAAGTCATTAATTTCTTCAAAAGTAATGGAATGTGTAAGATACACAAATCTGCAAAGATCCAAAATTTATTAGAAATCTTGAAATTACTAGTTAAGCTTTACTCATCATAAGCAAATTCTTTTGTGAATTATTTTACCAACAGTAGCATGATAGGAAAAAAAAATGTTTAAAAAAAAGTACTGTGAAGTTTAGTTTTTCCAAATAGTGACAAGGGTACCCAAATCTATTCCAATAAATTCAGAGTTATCTTTCAAAACCAATTAGATTTTCTTTTTGTGTAAGTGGCCACCAATATTCAAAACACATAACATGTGAAAAGCAAGGAGACGAGGGCTGGGTATTCTCCTCCAAATAACTGCGAGTTGACTTACAGGCTGTGGGTCAAATCCTATCTGTCCAGTTAGCTCTGCTACCTCCTTTTCATGGTAATCATCCAGCTCAAGGGGGCTCATGGGCCCTAGACCTTAATGGAAACATTGTCTTATTATTTTGGCAGAGTGAATGAAGAATGGTTATTAAACTACACTTTAAGTAGGAAAACCTACCAGTTCTCTTTTTCATCGAATTAGAACCAATAAAATAGAAACCAGCCCTACCTCCCTGCTACCCACGTAAGAGAGAAACTGAGCTCTCCCACTAATTTGGATTAGTTTTTATAATGAGTGACAGGGAAGAACACCAGAAGATGGAAGACCGGGATAGACAGCATTTGTTGAGTGTTCCTTTTTTTGTTCTCGTTACTTGTACCAGTGTGAACTCATACCTGTAAAATCATTAGCATATGAAGTGATCCAGTGGGACCTCTCAAGATTTCTTTGTATATTGGCTTCCTTTGCAGAGTTCACAGCATCCCATGGATTCAAAGTTGTGTTAGGAGCAAAGGTTTTAGGAGGTTTTGGGTAGAATACTGGCTTGTTTTTCTCAACACATTTAGGAAACTAGAATATGAACATAAAGGTTGTTGTTATTAATTGTATCTACCTGAATAAGGGCTGGTTCACTGTCCCAGCTGGCAAGCAGTTGAGGTCACTTCCTTTACTAATTACCATATTCGAGCCAGGGATAGTGGCTGTAACTATAACCACATTTTATCAAGGGGATGCTAACATTTCTTCTAAAAGTCTCTGAGAACTTAGGTTGGAGTTTGTCCCTGAATATTCTACTTCCAGTACGATTTCATCAGACCCACAGAGGGTTCTGTGCGCTGCTGGTTGACTTGACCCAAAGTGGCTGCTTCTGTCTTCCGTCCTTCAAAGGAAACTACATGATGTTGGTTCCGGCTTTCTCACAAAGGCTTAAGACACTCAAATTCAACTAGAATGATCATTCTTTATATATAACTGTAGTCTTATCTTGTATTCTCTAAAGGGATGTGCATGTAAATGTGGCTGGATGCGTTTTAGTGTGGCTCTGTTTAGTTAGTGCCTGGATGTACGTATTTGTGGCAGGAAAGAAGGATCACCAAAGGCAAACATGGTCCAGGACCACACTGGCCGGTACAAGAAAGAAGGGTCACCAAAGGCAAACATGGTCCAGGAGCACACTGGCCGGTACAAGAAAGAAGGATCATCAAAGGCAAACATGGTCTAGGAGCACACTGGCCAGTACAAGAAAGAAGGGGTAAAGGCAAATGACTACAGACAGCTGTTTTAAAAAGGTTAAGACAAAACTGCTTGTAAGTTCTGCTGTGGGATGTTCTGTATGGCAAATGTGTTGCTAATAAAACACTGATTGGCCAGTGGCTAGGCAGGAAGTATAGGCGGGACTAACAGAATAAAAAGAACAGGAAGGCGAAGGGAGAGACTGCCAGCCGCCACCATGACAAGCAGCATGTGAAGATGTCGGTAAGCCACAAGCCATGTGGCAAGGTATAGATTTATAGAAATGGATTAATTTAAGATATAAGGACAGTTAGCAAGAAGCCTGCCACGGCCATACAGTTTGTAAGCAATATAAGTGTTTCCTTGGTTGGGTCTGAGCGGCTGTGGGACTGGCGGGTGAGAGAGATTTGTCCTGACTGTGGACCAGGCAGGAAAACTCTAGCTACAAAGTTCACTGGAGGTTCTAGGTGAATGGAGAAGTGAGGCCAGGAGCAGGGTGGGAAGGAGGGAGGTGAGAGAGGGGTCATGTTCTGTCATGCCATAGGCAGAGATATGGAGACGAAACCCTGCAGAAGCAGAGGTAGGGTGGAGGTGGACAGTATGGAACATTATGAACATTATGCCACTTGTTGCCTGCAAGCCAAGCCCACCTTTAATGTTTGCAGGGTCTGGGGCTTAAAGTACAGATGGAAACCTACGATTTGTCTAAACAGCTCAGTGGAAATCAATAAATAAACTACTATCTACTTTGAGGTGCCACTTCAACAACCTGGAAAAGCAGCTCAAATTAAGACTTGTTAGTCTGTTACCAGTTTTGCGCCAAGACATGGTGGTGGCTCAGGAAGATCCAGATGCCGCACTTAGCCTTAGGTCCTTGCAGAGCTCTCTTCTCCTTGCTGCAGCCTCCCATAACTCCCATTCCACCCAACAGTCATCTCGGGCTAGCCCTTTACCCAGAACTGCATACAGCTGGGGATAGAGAACTTTTAAAGATGGATGCAAAGACTAGACTGGCGTGGAGTGGAAAACAAGAACACGGGTTGCAGATGGATACAGCCTCCTTACTCTGTAAGGTCCCAGCCCCACAGGAAGGACCACAGCAAGAGGAATGGTCAAGTCGTGGGAAGAACAACTGAAAACTTTGTTGATATATATCACCTGTCAAGATTCAGGAGGGCCGCGTGGTGGCGCACGCCTTTAATCCCAGCACTCGGGAGGCAGAGCCAGGCAGATCTCTGTGAGTTCAAGGCCAGCCTGGTCTACAGAGCGAGATCCAGGACAGGCACCAAAACTACACGGAGAAACCCAGTCTTGAAAAACCAACAAAACAAAACCAACCAACCAACCAAACAAACAGATTCAGGAGGTCTCCCCCGATCAAACCTGATCCATCTTAATCTGGAAGGAATCCACAGCCTCTTGTTCCTATGGAAACAAAAGCATAACCTCTCCCCCAATGCATTTTTGACTTCCATTTGACAAATACATTTTTTACTTCCATTTTAAAGCTAAGGCATTCTTAAACTATCTAGGCTGGTTTATTTCAGCTGTCCCTCTTTCAATTCCATGTCTCTTAGCAGCTGTCCTTTGCTTATCAGCAATCCAAAAATCAAAATTAATACAACACACAGGATCCAGATTCCCTGTGTCTTTCCCATCTCTACATGGCTTCTTCTTCTTTTTAATTGCTTTGCTTCTCTCTTTAAAGACTTTGCTTTATTATTTTTAAACTATTTCTTTCTATGACTGTCTATACCCCTTTCTTTTCTTTCTTAAGCCTACACACATTGTTAAACACAAGCTGTTTAGAGGGTTTTTTTTTTTTTTTCTGTCTGGATCTGTCGTTACTGTGTATCTCTATCCTTTCTATCCTTTTCTGACTTCAAGAGCCTTTAAACTGCTAAGTGGATTGGCTAGGACCTCCACTGCAGCTTTGGCAGCTGGCCCTGCCCACTCCTCAGGTCTTTGGGAGCCAAGCTTGCAGGCTGGTAGGAGGGAGGTGCCTGAGCACTGCATTCAACCCCCTAGCTTTGGAAACCCAGGGCCCTGCACCATGGCAGGTGTTTTTATTTAGTTTACTGTTTCTATTTAGCACTCCCTCCTGAACAGCAGTGCCTCTTAAAGGAGCTGTGTCCTTTTTCTTTTTCTTTCTTCTTTTTCTTTTTCTTCCTTCCTTCCTTCCTTCCTTCCTTCCTTCCTTCCTTCCTTCCTTCCTTCCTTCCTTCCTTCCTTTCTTTCTTTTTCTTTTTTTCTTTTTTTTCCCAGCTTTCTCAGGCCCTAAGTAGATATTTGATCCTCATGTTGGTATATCAAAATGTTGCGTTTTTTTAAAACTGTTTGGGGGCCTGCTACCCAGCTCCCAGATAAATACATAGAGACTTATTCTTACTTATGAATGCTTGGCCTTAGCTTGGCTTGTTTCTAGCCAACTTTTCTTAAATTATCCAGCCTACCCTTTGCCTCTGGGCTTTTTACCTTTCTTTATTCTATATATCTTTCTTCCCTTCTTATTTTGTGGCTATCTGTGTGGCTATGTGGCTGATCCGTGGCGTCCTCCTTTTCTCGCTCCTCACTCTTCTTTCATGCCTAGATTTCTCCTCCTATTTATTCTCTCTGCCTGACAGCCCTGCCTATCCCTTTCTTGCCTAGCTATTGGCCTCTTTATTATACACCAATTAGGTGTTTTAGGCAGGCAAAGTAACATAGCTTTACAGAGTTAAAGAAATGCAGTATAAAAGAATGCAACACATTTTTGCATCATTAAACAAATATTCTACAACATAAACAAATGTAACATACCTTAAACTAATATTCCACAACATTCTCATTTAGGTACAGCAAAGGGAACACTCCTCCACTGATGGTGGGAATGCAAACTTGTACAACCACTTATCCGTTTAGCCATCTTCCCAGCACCATAGCTCAACAATTTTTAATAAACACATATTAAGTGGCTACTTATTAAATGTAGAATTACGTGCAAAGTTCTGAGGGCTCTGTACTGGGCACCCAAACTCCATAAATCTCCATTAAAACATTAGTAAATCATACAGTGGTGATATACTAAAGGAAATTTTAAAACCTTTTCCTTTGGTTGTGCTTTAGTATAAAATGATAGGGCTTACTCAGGTTTAGCAAGGGAGTAAGACAGGGCTTATTGTAGATACTACGTCATCCTCTGGAAGGACTTTAGCATTTTCAGACACTAGTTCTTTATTGCATCCTATTTCATTTAATTACACTATCACACTAATAAATATGATTGTGAACTTTGATTATTTACATATGGAATGAAAAAGACACAGATGGGAACAAATAAAGTGGCAGATTTTTCTGGCATCTGGTTGGACATTCCATAGTATGTATGAGTCACGAGTCCTTGAACAGGCCTTCCTGCTGTGGAGCCCGCCCCAGAGAAAGATGAAGTGTTTCATCTGTGCAGGAGAGGGTGAGAGCCATGGCTGCAGTGATAGGAAGGGCTGGCTGGTGCTGCACAAACTCTTTAATGCAAGTAAGATCTGGGGAGAAAAACGAAGACCTTTGACCTCCCCTAGTCAAGTGGCAAGAGGAGGGAAATGGGAGAGGACTAGTTCAGGGTGTGACCCTGAGTTCACAGAAAGTAAAAGATGAGGACTGGAGAGGTGGCTCAGAGGTTAGAGTCACCAGCGGCTCTTGCAGAGGACCAGGGTTTCATTCCCAGCACTCAGATGGCGGCTCACAGCCATCTGCACTCCAGTTCCAGGATATACAATGCACTTTTCTGACCTCCACAGGCATCAGACATGCACATGGCACACATGTATGCAGGCAAACATGCATACATATGAAACCAAAAATAAACAAAAGATGAGCCATGGTGTACCTGAAGGGACTCTGGCCAGCTTGAGCTTGACGAGCATGGCTCTGGCAGGTCTTGCCCTTCTGTCCGATTCCCTCTGCCTTGCTAAAAATTGTTAGATTACATTCCTAAAGCTAGTCATCAAGGTCTAGTCCCTTATTGACCACTCCTTCCTCCTGAGGCTGACTACCAAGGTCCAGCTATTGAAGTATTGAAGTCCAGCAATAAGAAGCCCCCTTTGACCTTTTTGATAAGAACTTTAAATCTCTAAAGAAAGAAATCGAAGAAGATATCAGAAAATGGAAGGATCTCCCATGCTCATGGATAAGTAGGATTAACATAGTAAAAACGGCAATCTTACCAAAAGCAATCTACAGATTCAATGCAATCCCCATCAAAATCCCAACACAATTCTTCACAGACTTGGAAAGAAAAATACTCAACTTCATATGGAAAAACACAAGACCCAGGATAGCTAAAAGAATCCTGTATAATAAAGCAACTGGAGGCATCACCATCCCTGACCTAAAGCTCTACTATAG
>CABHPH010157347.1:0-19036 GCA_902168325.1 Peromyscus nudipes | reverse complement strand
ATTAGGATAAGAATTTATACTGTATCAAGCTGATAATAGAAAAAAAAAGAAGCCCCCTTTGGACCTAATTAACATGGCCAATTAAAATTAAATACCTCATCCTAACATACGGTTCCCCCTTTATCTTTTATAAACCGCCACTTTCCTATGGGCCACGTCTGTCTCCTCTCTATGCAGAGGCAGTCCTTGGTCACTTGGGGACAAACACTCCTGCCCCCTTTCCCTTGTCCCCTTCCCCTTCTCCCTCATCCTCTATCTTTCTACCGCCACATCCTCGCCCATCCCAACACAGACCTCCCCTCTTCCTCTTCTCTTAACAATGACACCTGCAAGGTCATTGGCTGCTGTTTTTCTGCCTGAGTCAGAAAGCAGCCACTTTAACTTTTCTTCCCGCTTAATAAAGGAGCTCTCTGTGAAAACAAGTGTTTGGGTGTGGTTCGTGCCTAATCCGGGTCAGGGAGAAAGCCCCTGCTGTGTGTGTGTGGTGGGTGACGGTCTCCTTCAGTACCCCTCATCTACCTCGGTATCAGGTTTAATTTTGTCAATTCAAAAGTGGATTCAAGTTAGGAATGAGCCCAAAGAATGACCAAAAAGTTCAAAATGAGACTAGTAAGAACAGATCACAAAAGTGAGATCAAACATTAGAGGCAGGAAAAAGAATAAAACCAGTGGAAAATGTATGTGTAAAGCACTGGGTATGAGGGATGTAGGTCAGTTGCTAGTGTAAATGTTTCGTATGAACAGTGCCCTGGGTTCCAACCCCAGCACTACATGTGTGGTGGCATATACCTGTAATCCAGCACTACATGTGTGGTGGCATATACCTGTAATCCTAGCACTTGGGAGGGAGGCAGGAGGATCAGGAGTTTGAGGTCATTCTTGGTGACATGCCAAGTGCAATGCCAGTCTGGGCTTTGGGAGATCCTGTTAACCCCCACCTCCCGCAAACAATGCCACCCCCTACCCCCCCCCCCCCCCCCCCCCCCCCCCGACCCCCCCACAAACCCCCCCACCCCCTGCAAACATTGTAGAAGATATAAATACAAAATACTCTGTTCTCAAAGAAGTTGTCATTTAGTTGATGGGCTATAAAACCAGCATGGAAAGATATTGACTATAGAGTATGGTAGGTGTTAGCAGAGAAGAAAACAATTCCTACTGGACTAACAATAATGTCTTATCTAGTATTTTCCAGAATTTATATTATTCCCCAAACTTTCCACATTTGTAGGCCAGCTTTACTGAAATCATACAGATAATCAAAGCTCAAAAAGAAACAGTATGCCTCCAGTATCATCGAGACAGCAGATGCCAACAAAAGACAACTACTAACTAGAACAACGCTCTCCTGACTTGGGTCATCCTTGCGCAGGAGCCATGCCAAATTTCTCTGTAGCGTTCCACTTTTAGTATATGTGCTGCCGAAGTGAGCACCGGTCTCCTGACTTAGATCCCAGCTATGTTTCAATAGAAACAAATTGTTTAGCTGAGGCCTGGAAAATGAGCAAACTTTAGACAGGCAGAAAGGCCATGGAAGCAGGGCTAGAGAGATGGCTCAGCGGTTAAGAGCACTGGCTGGTCTTCCAGAGGTCCCAGCAATCACATGGTGGCTCACAACCATCTATAGCCGGCTCTGATGCCCCCTTCTGGCACATGCAGAATAGAGCACTCATATACATAAAATAAATAAATACATCTTAAAAAGAAAGGAAGAAAGGCAGAGGGCATTCCATGGCCTGAATCTACTCAGGGAACAGCGGATGAGGGGAAGAAGTAAGGTTGCTTCCAGAAGACCTTCCTAACTCACCACATTTCCACTTGGGCAAAGAGGAACCCAGAGGAGCGACATGAAGAAGCACATGGAAGAGACTCCGACTATTAGAACATGAAATAACGGGGCAGTTGCAAGAATAACCTCTCATATTTGTTACTTAGGTAATAGATTTTACCTGAATCAGAGAGACCCTTGATGCTTTTATTAATTTGCATGACTTTTTAAAATAATAGTTTATTTTTTTAAGTAAATAATTGTAAAAGAGAGAAAAAATCAGAGATCCAGTTAAAATGATTGTGTAAAGGGTTCCTTTAGACATACTTCAAAACACAACAGAAATTGTTTACTTTATTGACAGTTATATGTCACTGTTGTGACCACAGGTGGCCTGCCACAGTGGTTTTCCAGGTAAAACTCAGATGTTTCCAACCTTCCATTATTAATTGGTTACCTAGCTCACAACTTCTTGGGTGCAAGAGCTACTATATGGAAGGACCTGGTACTGCCTCTTAGAAACCATTTGGCCAATACATGACAACTACTATTATTTTCAAATGCCTAGATATGTTCTCTCATGATTGAAAATTTCCCTTTTATCTATGTGGAATTCGGGTACAGAGGTGAAGAACAGAGACAAACCTCACAAACCTGAACTCTAACCATTGCATAGTCATAAACTGAGTCTCAGTGTCCCCATCTATACAATGGGCATGGTGGTAGTAATAGTGGAAAATTAAGAGTTAAATGATGTATCTCAAAGTGGTTTGTGTGCAGCAATTTCACCTATCATGTTTTCTTTTAGACATTGATACAAATGTATTAATAATGACTAGCATGAAAATGGCTTATGAACTTAAAAAAAATCTCCTATTTCTTCTATGCATAGGTAGAATTACTTAAATTACTTAATATATTATGAATCACGAGGATGGAGTTAGAGAATGCAAAGTATGTGAAATGCAGTCCTTCTCTACCATAGTTTGAAAGACACACATAACTGTTTTTGTCTTATAATTCTGGAAATGTGCCATATCTATCACAAGTATACGAAATCAGCTAATAAAATTAAAAAATGTGAAAGTTAAAATTGCACACTTTTCATCTAAATATAAACAGTCCACCATGTGCACTTTTATATGTTTGACATATGCATTGTGTATGTACATGTGTGTGGCGGTGGGCACGTGTATGTGAAGGCGCATGTGCATGCATCCCTGTGGAGGCCCAAGGTTAACACTGGGTGGCATCCTCTATTGTTGTCCACGTTAGAACCGTAGGCTAGGGTCTCTCACTAAGTTTGGAGCTCACTGATTCAGCTAGGCTGGCTGGCCAGGTTCACCTTGCATCATCCCAAATTTCTGTGCAGGCACTGGAAATCTGAATTCAGGTCCTCACGCTTGCACAGTAAATACTTTACACCCCGAGCCATCTCCCCAGCCCCCTCCCCCCGTTGTGTGTGTTTATAAGTGTAGTAGGTAAACATATATTAATTTGAAAGATACTTACTTCATAATATACACCCTGACCTGGCCAAGTCAATGCTTTTTTCTTTGAATCCATGGGAAAATCAAGCAGTTCATATCTGTAAGGGTTACCTGAAAATTGAAGCAAGAGTAGTTATTCTGAAGAGATCAGAGCAATCCAGACCTATGGGTAGAGTAAGACATACGACCAGGGAGAGGTGCAGCCAGAAGTGTCTGCAAAGAGTGATTGACATGGTCTGTAGTGCGCTCTCAGCTGACGGCAGGCTGAGGCACCTTTCCTAACACTGCGGATTGGTCACTACATCCTCTGCTCGCCGTACCTTCTTTGATTTTACTACTGAATTCATGCCAATAAGGAGTCATACAGTTTTGATTTCAAGTCACATTTTACCTCTTGTCTTCAGAACCGTTGTATCGTAGGCCTTGGTTGGCGCTGTAGGAGGAAAAGGCTGATGGCTGCGGGCTTTGATGCCGGTGTAGAGGTCCTTAGGTGATGTGAAAGTCGGAAACATGGCGCCGCGGCTTATGTGTGTATGGTAGGGATGTTCAATTGGATACACTGAGCAGATTTCTCTAAGATTTATTGAGTAAATAAAAACAGAGAAAGAAGGACAATGAAAAATCATCCAATATTTACTGGAATCCTTTGCTGTGGCAGATGCCGCTCTGTTTGCTGTGGGGATGGCCCAGACCATTCCTATACTCATACAGCTAACATTCTGTAGAATCTTAATTTTGCCAGATAAATCAAAACTAATTTAATTTAAAAATAATCATATCTAATTATCAGTGAGTAGTTTTCCTAAATGGCTAATATAAAGCAGACAATGTTTTAATTTTACAGTTTGTAGGAAGTATAGGAAGACTTTTGGTGCTTTTAACTTTCACTTTATGTTTTAAGAAGATCCATATATTTTATTTATTTTTTTATTTTTATTTTTTTGGTTTTTCGAGACAGGGTTTCTTTGTGTAGCTTTGTGCCTTTCCTGGATCTCACTCTGTAGACCAGGCTGGCCTCGAACTCACGAAGATCCACCTGCCTCTGCCCGCCGAGTGCTGCATATATTTTATTTTATGGAATCATTTTGTGCATCTGGCCTAGTAATGCAACGTCCTGGACTGGACTTCCAACCCAGGCTGCTTGTTTCTTTGAGCAATCAATAAAACATATACACACTAACTATTTAGAAATTCAACAAAATTGCTAGCACATGGAAGGAAAGGGTTCAAAAGACAGAGGGATCCAGCTTTGCTCTTGCTGGAGAACTGGTACAGACTAAGGCCAAGTGCAAGAGCTGTGTGGACAAGAGAAATGTGAGATCGAGAGGGCCACAGGATAGAGAACGGTGTATATAATTAGAATTCAAGAAAACAAGACCGGGGTTAGAGGTGGAATTGTGTTTCCTCTCAAAATCTGTGGGTTAAAAATCCTAACCCTAGCTGGGCGGTGGTGGCTCACGCCTTTAATCCCAGCACTCGGGAGGCAGAGGCAGGCGGATCTCTGTGAGTTCGAGGCCAGCCTGGGCTACCAAGTGAGTTCCAGGAAAGGCGCAAAGCTACACAGAGAAACCCTGTCTCGAAAAAACAAAAAAAACAAACAAACAAAAAAATCCTAACCCCAGCCGGTTGTGGTGGCGCACGTCGGTAGGATTTGCTGAAGGAGGCGGAGGCAGGAGGATCATGAGTTCGAGGCCAGCCTGGGCTACACATTAAAAAAAAAAAATCCTAACCCCAAAGGCCTTATATTGCAAACTAATTTGGGAATTGGATCCTTGTACATGTAATTAGGCAGGAGGGGTCACAGTGAAGTAGGGTGGGCCCCTAATTTGAAGGCTGTGTGCTTAAAGAAAGCTAAACTTGTACACAGGGAGACATGCACTGAGAATACCATGTGAGGACAGGATGGAGAAGACACATCTATCTGCTAAAGACAGCCAGCAGCAGACCCAGGGGCTAGCCCAGAGCAGATTCCCCGCCCAGCTCCCAGAAGGACCGGACCCTCCGACACCATGATGCTGTACCTCTAGCCTGCCACTTAGAAGCTCAGACTCAAGAAAGATGAACCCAAGAAATGGAACCCCAAACAAGGATTCTTCACAGGCTGTTTTTAATACCCCCCCAACCTTAACCTGGATTCTGACAGCTTTTTGAGTAGCTCTTGCTTTAACTGAAACACAATTTTAAAAGGTTAGCTTAACGGTCTCGGGTGTAAGAGAACTCCGGTTGTCCAAGAATACCTACCGCTCAGATCTGGTTTCTTTTCTTTCTTTTTCAAAATAATTTATTTACTTTATTTTTATTTCATGTACATTTGTGTTTGGCCTGCATGTATGTCTGTGCATGTGTGTCAGATTCCCTGAAACTGGAGTTGCAGACAGTTGTGAGCTGCCACGTGGGTGCTGGGAATTGAACCTGGATCCTCTGGAAGAGCAGCCAGTGCTCTTAACTGCTGAGCCCTCTCTCTAGCCCCTCAGATCTGGTTTCTTATGCCAGTTCCTAATAGAAGGAACTCGTGTTTCTTGAGGTTCTGGCTGATTCTAGGAGTGGACAGGAAATAAGATGACCCAGAGATATCTTATAGTGCCAGAAAGTAAGTGAATCATAAAGGCAAAAACCCTCTCCACAGCCCCATGGCAGTGTGGGAAATGTTAAAAGAATGTAGGAACAGATTCAAAGAGCGGCTTATGGCCAATACAAGATGCAAAAATAAGTGGCCTGGGATTACTTCATGAGTTCCTAAACCAAAACAAACATCCACAAGGGTGAAATAAGTGATTAAAGAAAAACCACCAAGCCAGGCGGTGGTGACACACGCCTTTAATCCCAGTACTCAGGATCCCTGTGAGTTTGAGGCCAGCCTGGTCTACAGAGTGGGTTCCAGGACAGGCTCCAAAGCTACACAGAGAAACCCTGTCTCGACACTCCCTCCCCCGCCCCCCCAAAAAAGAGTATGTAAAACTCCCATGCAGAATACTGGGAATTTTTTTTTTTCTGAGATAGGGTTTCTCTGTGTAGCTTTGGTGCCTGTCCTGGATCTCTCTCTGTAGACCAGGCTGGCCTTGAACTCACAGAGATCTGCCTGCCTCTGCCTCCTGAGTGCTGGGATTAAAGGCATGTGCCACCACTGCCCGCCCAAAAAATTTTTTTAGACAGAGACTAATGTAGCCCAGGCTGGCCTCAAACTCATTATATAGCTGAGGATGACCTTAAACTCATGATCTTCCTGCCTCTGCCTCCAGAGTTCTGGGCTTATAGGCATGTGCGGGGAATCAAACCAGGGCCTTAAGCATACTAGGCAAGTGCTCTACCATCTGAACTCCATGCCAGCCCTAAATAATGTGTGAAGGTGCTTTGCTCTTAGAAGGCAGTGCAGAATTCCAGATGCCTTCCGCACACACCTGCTTTCTTCTTAGAGCACACAGTGGAAGGAAGGACAAGAAGAGTAACTGCAGAGGGGACGTCCGTAAACATTCCCGAGCCCAGCGATCAAGGGTCACATCGCAATAAACCGAGTGGAGTGGGGTAGCAGATAAACAGCACTTCTCTCTGTGGTCTTCCCAAAACACACCACTCCAGTCTTATCACAAAAAAATAAAACCAGCCCAATTCCATTTGGGGCTATTCTACAAGTAATCTATAACCCTCGAAACTGTTAAGAATATCAAGACAGGGCTGGAGAGATGGCTCAGAGGTTAAGAGCACTAACTGTTCTTCCAGAGGTCCTGAGTTCGATTCCCAGCAACCACATGATGGCTCACAACCATATGTAATGAGATCTGGTGCCCTCTTCTGGTCTGCAGTCATACATGATGTATACATAATAAATCTTATAAAAAAAAAAAAAGAATATCAAGACAAGTAAAGGCTAAGGAGCTATCGCAGCTGAGAGGCTCCTGAAGAGACATGCCACTAAATGCAACATGGTGTTCTAGATGCAGTCCTGGAACAGATCTGAAGTGTGGACTTACTACAGTGCATCATTCTTGGTTCATTTGCTATAAAAAGCATGCTGCATGAACATAAGAGGCTCATAGTAGGGAGAGTAGGGGGTACGTGAGGAAATCGCTGTTTTAACTTCGAATACATATGTAAGCCTAAAACTATCCTAAAATAAAATTGCATTTTAAGAGACTGGCTGGATATAAATGAAGAGAAATAAAAATATCAGTGCCTTGGACTTGCACCAGACTGTCTTCCAACAGTTAAAATGCAGCTTTCAGAAAAGTTTCACCTGTGCTTATCCCATCTAAGTCATAAGCAATGGCATCGTTTTTTCATTCCAATGGAGAGGAAAATATAAAGCATGTACTTACCCTACTGCTGAATTAGGTGGTTTGGGTAACCTAGAATAAAAACAGGACAAAAGTCTTAACTTCAGTTGGGGCCTTTTAAAGTCTTGAATTCCTATTAGAAACTTAAGAATATTAAGATACATTTTGTGTTTAAACCACCTTGACATGTAGGCAAATTTTTATTGCCTTGCACAACGATAAGACACAGACATAGTATTTTCAAATCTCAGTTGTCTACTGATCGATTTTCCCATTGATTCTAACTTAGTCCTGGTCAGCAAACCTTTGCACTTTTTATTTGCAGGGAAGGTTCAGGGGCTGAGGCTCCTGTTCTTACCTCCTCTGCCATGTAGTCAGAGAGTCCTGAGAGCCTGACATCACATGTGATGCAATTATGTGTCCTAAAGCGACCCGGGTGGCCTGGCTGGGAGGATATATAAATACTGGGTGTGTTTTGTCCCTTTGCCCACAGCTGCTGGTCTCTCATGACAGTCATATTGTGCAATCATCAGAGGGTAAAGAATAAAACTGGGCAACTTCCCAGAGGCGTGGATTTTCTGAACCAATTCATTCTGATGAGGTGCACTTACAAACTACTCAGAACCCACAGGCCAACACCGTAGTCCTGGAAACAAGCCCCCTGCAGAGGGATAGTTATCCATTGACATTTGATACCAGCAATTATTTCAGCCTGTGCTCATACGACTCTTAAAGAGTTCAGGTGTGGAAAATAATCAGAATGTTATCATTTCACAATAAATTAGAAAAACTGAATATACTGTTCAGTGTTTTAGATATCTTCCATGCTGGATATATTCACAAGAAAGCAGCAAACCATATAATTGTATTACTCTGTAGTGTATTATAAACACACAGTTCACATGAACCATAACTTTTAAAAAAATCTTTATGTGGGTTCTGTGGGTGTGAACTGAAAAAAGAAGTCACTTCCTGTCTTCCAGCCATGCTGCTGAGGCAGAAATATGGGCGTGCGGGAAGTGGGAGTATGTGAGTCCAGAGGATTTAGTGCTGCTAGACTGGCTATTATATATAAAAACAACACAAATTGGCATCTAAAATGTCTCATGTCACAAAATTTGCTATATTTCATGACTAAAATGGCTGTGATTCAAAATGAAAAAAAATAGATAAAAGGAAGTATTTTTAAAAACTTAAAAAGATACAAATCAAGTTACCAGATGTCTAGAGACACTATTTTCTTGACATCAATCCATTAATTTTGCCATGTTTGAATTGAGTTAATGAAACACAAGTGGGAAAAGCTTGGGCAAACCCAAATTTTGGCTCCCTCTAGTGGCTCAATCCTATATTGCATTAGCTTCTTAGAACGACTCTTAAGGGTTCAGTGTTCCTTCAGGGTTTCTGTAATTTGCTGTATGTTCAATGTACATGGAGCTAAGATCATGACATTTTATTTTATTTGAAAATAAAGGCATGATTTTTCAGTGTACATAAGAAAACACTTTAAAACAACAATTTAATGTGATGGAAGACATTATCTTAAATGATGGTGAGTTAACAAATACCCTTTATCCATAAAGAGACAGTGATTTTTATCAAGAGTAGGCGATTATAATAATCTCTGTCCTCACAAAATCCCAATTTTGTTGAGGGCCCTTGACATTTTCAGTGACTCTTTAAAAGCATCTAACAGACCCTTACTAGACTGAGTAGGAGAAGGCAGGGATGTGGTCCAAGGTGACCTGCCCTGCTCCCCAATAGTCCTTAGTTTTCACAGGTTTGTTTAAAGACCACACATACCTGTTTGATTCATTTGTTTCCATTTCCTTAGTGCTGATTTCTGGTGTGGGTGATCTTCAATATGAAGGGAAGCCTTGTTTCTATAAAAGGGCTTCTACATTTCTCACATAATTCGTTTTTACTTAAAATACTGTGATCTCACAAAAAACAGCCCCTGCCCAGGACTTACAAAGAATCGTTTCCATAGACATCACTTTTCTTGTTTGGTGTCAAATAGTAGAACTGTTCAATAGGAAGCTTTCTGAAGAGAGAGCAAATTAAATTGAACACATTTTACATAGTACAGCATATCCATGAGATAGTAAAGGACAAATAGATGAATATAGACATGAATATATAGAAATTCTATATAGAATATATAAAAGGTGGTGCTTTAGATTAGTTGAAAAGTAAGAAATTTTCAGTAAACAGGATTGGAAAACTTAACCATCTCAACTTAGCACTTCAGAGGAGATACTTTCAGTTATAGTAACATCTAAACAGCAAAGCAATGGTGGCAGATGCCTGCAAGTTCACCAGCAGAATGCTGAGCTCGAAGACAGCAAGTTCAGCTTGGGTTACATGAACAGTCCTTGTTTAAAAAAACTAAAAATAAGAAAGAGGGATAGGGATATAAATCAACGGTTAGGAATGTGTACTGCTCTTGCAATGGACCAGCACTTAGTTCCCAGCACCCAAGGTGACTCACAACACCTTTGACCTCTGTGAACAGCTGTGTTCATGTGCACATATCTACAAACAGACATGCACCATATACATAATTTAAAAAGGAAAATACCAGCTGGGCAGTGGTGGTGCACGCCTTTAATCTCAGCACT
This sequence comes from Peromyscus nudipes, assembly GCA_902168325.1. NCBI lineage: Eukaryota > Metazoa > Chordata > Mammalia > Rodentia > Cricetidae > Peromyscus > Peromyscus nudipes. The sequence continues at coordinate 8,886 of CABHPH010157347.1, read as the reverse complement.
CGGGAGGCAGAGGTAGGCGGATCTCTGTGAGTTCGAGGCCAGCTTGGTCTACAGGGTGAATTCCAGGACAGCCAGAGCTACACAGAGAAACCTGTTTTCAAAAAACTAAAATAAATGAAAATAAAAAATAAAAGAGGAAAATACCCTCCCCCTAAACACTCAAGAAGGGGGCAAATCTATATAAATGTTAAAATTTTCCATCAGTAAATAGGTTTATTTTGGAGGGTTTGTGTGTGCATGTTCATGTATGTTGGAGACAGGTCTCTTCACTGCTGAGAACAGCAGGACAGCTGGCCATGAACACACAGGGATCCTCCTCTTTCCGCCTCCTCCCTTGCCACAGTAGTGCTGGGATGGCAGATGCACACCACTGTCTGCTTCGGGAGACGAACTCACGGCCTCTTGCCTGGGTGGCAAGTGCTTTACCTACTGAGGCGTGTCCCTACCATAGAGTTTGGATATTCGATGTTTTGACTATAAAGAACAAAAAGGATCTGTAAGTGAAATAAAAACCAAATAAATAAGGATAAGAGCTGAAAAAGAAATACAAAAGCTGTTACATAAACAAACAAAAACGTAATCCAAATAACTAGTAATCAAAGAAATATATTCTCCGAATCGTGAGAATGGGTTGACTCATAGAATGGACAAAACTATCTAGCTGGAAAACATAGTACAGAGGCAGAGGCACAAGAAAATGGATGCTTTTAGACACTACTGCAAGAATATAATCATTTGGGTCACACATACTAAATTAAAAACACTCAGATGTCATGACCCAGAACTTCCACTTAGCATTTGTTCTAGAGAAACATTCATGATGAGCTGACAAAGCCCTATGTAAGGCAGTTAGTTCTTCATGGTCCAGTTAAAGTAAAAGAATATGTGAGTGTCTCATCTCTGACTCACACGAATTGTGGATATTGAGATTAAAATAAAGTAGATCTGTTTACTATCTGGATTGTAAAGAAGAAAAAAATCCCAGTTGTTTAATACTGTGACTATATGGGTCCATGCATTAACAAAACCCACCATATATTTTCCTGGGCACACAAAGAATTGTTATTAGGAACCAAGGAGTAAAAGGCGTGGAAGGAGGCTCTCGTATGGAGGTGGTGCTTCCCTCTAAGAAGGGGAGGGGGCTGTAGGGGTGTGGTCAAGGGAGTCTGGGCCTCCCGGGAATGTTTTTCTATGAGCTCAGCGCTCACTGTAGTCACCCAGTATCTTCTGAACCCACCCACCCCTTATTTCTCCCGGCATCTCTCGTCACCACCGACGGTTACTCACCTGGCAAATCAAAGTCTAGTGCAGAAGTGGGTGACTGGTGGAACTTAGGATACACATTGGCACCCTGCATTTTATCTTGCCACAGGGCAAGTTCTGAAAGTGGGAAGCAAGCAAAATGAAGGTCCTGTAGCTCACACATCTCAACACCATACCCATGCTAGCCATGGTGCAGCGCCCTCTTTCTGAGAGGGGAGAACTGAAAGGGGTTTTGTGAGCACCAAATCTGTTCAGGTGTCTGTTGGACTCTACAGGAGTCACTGACTGTTAGCCCTTTGACCTCTCTAGGTTTTTTTTTTCTCCCTTGCTAATATGATTTCTGCTCTCATCTCTTCAGACTGGAGAACTGCAGCTTTTGTGGGCTCACCTTGCCTCAGGTGTATCTGGAATGTAGGGCTGGGATTAGATATGACTCATCCAATATTCGTCTCCCCACCCCCTCTTGGTCTCCCACTCTTTCAGGAAAAGCATGGGAGTGAATACGGTGGCTTTATTCCACTTGTCACAGCTAATGGTTGTTTAGAGGTGAAGAGCCAGGGAGGCTAAGCATCTTGCAATCTGTGGGGCAAAGAGCTGCTTGGCTCCAAATGCTTCCTGGAAGACATTAAGTTAGAGCCTGGAATAAATTACGCAGAATTTTCTTTCCTTGGTTGGCTCCTATAAATAGCATAAGGTTTTTTTTAAAATTATTCTTATTGTTTTGTTCTTGTCTGGTGATAAATTTTGCATCTATTTTATCTTTTAGACTTTAGAAGCTTTGCTTCACGTAGTCACATTCACTTTTAAGTACCACCACCATGACCATTAAAGAAAGACCATCAAGAAAAAGTTCACAAATCCTTTCGTTCACAGAGAACTATAAATCCACTTAATAGCTTCTTATCATTTGACAGTAGTTTAGTGAAGAATCTTACTTTTTTATAGAGAAATCAACAGTTTTGCTACTTGTCTACACTTACAAATAAATAGACTCCTATACGAGAGTGAAAACAAGACCATACCTTTTTCATTACTCTGCTGATTTTATTCCTTTAGTGAATGGATAAAATGGGAGATAACTGACCCCACATAGAAATCCTGAAGCTTACACACTATGGCTGAGAATATTGTTCCTTAGATAGAGTCGTGTCAGGAGGGTTGGGAGAGCAATGGTGTCTCCCACACACGACCTGCTCTGTAGACAGTTACCTTCCTTTAGCTCTGCTCTTTCTGTTTCTTCGCTTCAGGTAACCTCACCATGCCATTTCCCTAAGGGATAGGTACTGTGGAGTTAGTGAGGAAAGAAGGAGCCTACCCTGGCCTAGTCTGCTGTCTGGGGCTGGGATACACACTGACCAAATCCTGCTTAGGGAAGACGGGTTTATTGATTACATCTCACAGGTAAGAGTCCACCATTGAGGGAAGTCAGGGAGGACTCAAGCAAGAACCTAGAGGGAGGAACTGAAGCAGAGAGCACACAAGGGGGTGCTGCTCACTGGCTTGCTCCCCCTGACTCACGCTCAGCTTGCTTTCTTATACAACCCAGAACAACCTGCCTAGGGTGACACTGCCCAGTGGGTTGGGCCATCCCACATCAATCACTCATAAAAAAAATGCCCCCCCACACGGCCACAGGCCAACTGCATAGAAACAGTTCCTTAACTGGAGTTCCCCCCTCACAGATGTTAAGTTGTCAAAGAATAACCAGCACACGTCCCCACAAGGAGTGGGTGAACTGTGGCACCACAGAACCCCAGTGAAATGCCCTCCCCACCCAGGGAAGGTGATATGTGGTTTCAAGAGCAATCTTTTTATGGAATAATTGAGGCTTGACCCATCAAAGAGCCAGAAAATATTTTGTACAAAAGGCTCTTTCAGAGAGAAAGAAAAGTATGGTAAGAAAAGACAGTCTTTTTTATGGAAGAAGATAAATCATATTCGACAGTTGTTTGCCAAGCTATTTGCAGTATGCAAGAAGACTGTCAGCAAGATGTTTTCAAGAGAAAAGTATGCTAAAATAGCAACGTTGACATAAAAGGGCACGAGAAAACAGATACATTAAACCAGACTCTGGGTCAGGGAAGAGTGACGGTACTAACGGAGAGTGCTCCATCTCCAGGGTCTTGGGACTGTGTCCAGTCACAACAGGGAACCTCATCATTGAAACTGGACTTCTCTGGATGTTTAAAACTAGTCTTTCTGGCTCTCCTTTACACCCTGGAGTTCTGTGTGAATGCCTCTAATTCTCTTAGAATATTGTTAACCTCCCCCCCTTTTTTGGTTTTGGTTTTTTTGAGATAGGGTTTCTCTGTGTGACAGCCCTTGCTGTCCTGGAACTCGATTTGTAGACCAGGCTGGCCTTGAACTCACAGAGATCCGTCTGCCTCTGCCTCCTGAGTGTTGGGATTAAAGGTGTGCGCCACTACGCCTGGCATATTTGTGCACTTCTAACATACAAATGTTGGGGGCCACAGCTGTGCACTCAGAGTTATAATCTGGTTGCTGAGCCAAAGCTTGCTATGTTCAAGTTATGGAACAGACAGGGAATAAATGGGTGAATCAATAAAATGAACATGTGGAAGTACTTGGGGCTTTAGCACCAAACAAACCTGGGGTCAAATCCCTCTTCTGCAGATTTGCAATGTCTAGCTCAAGGGAAGAAGGACAGCTGGAGTTTATAAAGGCATAACCAAGTACAGCTACAGCAGAGTTAACCAACTACAGCTACAGCAGGGTTAAGAGGGTCTACTCGAGAGTGGAGTCTTACAGAAAGTCTGGTGAACAAGTGTTCCAACTTGAGGTCCTCACTGTCTGTAATGTGTGTTGATGTCTGGATCTTCCCACTTGGTCTGTGCTGGGCCTTGTTATCTGTTGATGCTTAGAGAAGGTCACTGGCTGTACATGGCCCTGTTATTAACATTTCATTGTCTAGCTGTGGCTTATCTTTCCTAATTTATTTCTTTTACATGCTTTAGAATACCAAGAGACTAGTTACCTAGACTGTTAGTAAACCAGGCAACTGGAGTGTTAGATAAGGCAGGAAAAAAGTGGGCTCTGTACCATGGTTTTATGGATTCCTTTCTGGGTAAATATAATAACCTTTAGCAAATGATGAGGCATTTAATTTAATTTGCTGCTTGTCTTTTTTTTTTTAACCTAGGGCCTTGTGCATGCTAGGTAAGTTTTTCACCTCTGAACATTGAACTATATCCTGAATCCTTGTTTTCTTTCTTTTATGTTCTGTTTTGAAACAGGGTCTTTCTTACCAAGTTGCCCAGGCCTTGGATTTCTGATCCTCCTGCCTCGGCCTCTTAGTCAGTTTGGATTACATGCCCTGCCATCAGACCCAGGCTCCTTTAGTTTTGTGTTTTGAATATTCTTGCTGAAGGAATGACTTTATAGTTTCTTACTTGAAAATATGGGCTAGCCAGTTATTCAGTGGGTGAAGGTGCCTGCTGCCAAGCCTGACAAATTCCTGGAACCCACACAATAGCATAGTAGAAGAAGAGAACCAACTTTCAAGGTTGTCCTCTGACCTCCATGTACCCCATCCCAGACACATAGGGGGAAAAACAATCAGCCTGGAAATAGTGCCCTGCAGGTTCAAATACTTAAGAACGAACTAGAAAACGGTAGCAGACCTGAACATCTGTACAAACTGGGGTGAGCTGTCTGCTCAAGCAAGGACATTTTTAACTTAGTCTACCTTTCATCACACTTAGTTTTAATTTTTTATTGTATGTGTATGGCTGGCTGCGCCTGCACGTATACCACACATCACACATGTGCAGTACCTGTGTAGTCCAGAAGAGGGAGTCAGATCTCCCGGAACTGGAGTTACAGATGGTTGTGAGCCGCCATGTGGGTGCTGGGAACCGAACCCAGGTCCTCTGGAAGAGCAGCCAGTGCTCCTAACTACTGAGACACCACTCCAGCCCTCATTTGGTTTTAGATAAGCGAGCAATTAATCATGATTTCTAATCACAATACTTTAATATCTCAAATGGCAGCAACATAAAACAAAACGGACAGACTTACCATTGACTTCACAAGTGGGAAGCACAGAATTAGTTTTTCTGTCTTTTCATAAACAGTAAAAGAAGTCCAGAAGCAGATACGTTAATAAGAACTAACACTAAAAAGAAGAAATGGTTAATGAAGACCTTATGGACGTTGGGAACTTCTTACTTTGGCCAGATCTCTCCACCAAATCCATAATGCTGGTGTCCTTTGCCCATGACGCGGGGAGGCTCGCATTTTGGCCTGTGTTCTTCAGGAAGAGCAACTGGAATAATGCCACCATACTCCCTTTCGGCACCCCAGGGAAGCCTGCATTGTGGCATTGATGCCCTCAGCTCCTGATACCTGTGGGAAATGACAGACTGCTGACACTGCTCGGCTGTACCTCGAATCCCTTTCACTTCTTAGAGTCTAGGTCATGTTTTTCAGAATAGAGAATTCTGAGATTATGATACATTCTGCTAAAGGGATGAGGTTAGCCATCACCCACAAATTTGTGTTGATTTTGTAAAAACAGCTTAATTGAGATATAATTCACATGCTATAGAATTCAACAGTTTTAGCTGACCCACAAGTGTGTACAGCAGCCACCAGAGTCAATTTTATAATAATTTCCTGACCTCAAAAAGAAGCCCTGTGTTCTCTGGCTAGTGCTCTCCTAAGGAACCCACCTTTACTCCACCCAAGCACCCACCTTCTTTATAGACTGGTCTGTTTGGACACTTCACATAAACAGAACCATACACTATGTAGTCTTTGTGTTGGCGTCTATCGTTTAACATAATGCTTCCAAAGTTGATGCACGATGTGCCATGAACCAGGAATTCATCCCCCAATGGCTGCAGAATAGTCTACCAATGGATATGACCATTCCTCAGTTGATAAGGTATTTGGCTTTCATTAATACTCTTATACTAAATATTAGTATTTTTGTTTGAGTACTTGATTTAATTTTCCAGGGAACACTACCAAAGAATGCATTATACAGCTGGATCATATGTTAACTTGAATTTAATTTGTTGGGAAACTGCTGGGCTATTCTATAGCAGATGATTCATTTCACACTCCTAAAAGCATGGTGTAAGGGTTTAACACTTGGTATGCGTGTTTGAAAAAGAACTGTAGCCATTTTCATGGAAGTAAAGGAGTATGTCACTGTACTTTTGTTTTGCAATTTCTTAATGACAGAAGCACTTTTTGTTACTATTTCTTTGGAAAATGTCTATTTGATTTTGTGTTTTTTAAATTTGTTTCATTTCTTAGTTACAAGTTCTTTTTAAGTCCCAGATACAAGTCTCTTATCAACTATACTATGCAAATATGCCCTCACAGTCTGTACACTTTCTTTTCACTTACTTGAGAGTATCTTTTGAAATATCAAAGTTTCAAAAATCTTTAAAAAAGTATTACAATAAAATATCAACTTAAACAGGCTTGGGGCAGATTTAAGAAGGAAAACAGAAATAAATTGAAATCAATAAAGTTTTAAAAGAAGAAATATCAAAGTTTCTAATTTTGATGCAGTTCAATTTATTTTTACTTTTGTTGATTGGATTACGATGTCACATATAAATACACTGAAACTCCAAAATCAAAGGTTTATTCCTGTTTTCCCCTCCATGAGTCTTATAATTTTAGTTCTTACTTTTTTTTTTTTTTTTGAGACAGGGTTTCTCTGTGTAGCTTTGCACCTTTCCTGGAACTCACTCTGTGGCCTCAAACTCACAGAGATCCGCCTGGCTCTGCCTCCCAAGTGCTGGGATTAAAGGCGTGAGCCACCACCGCCCAACTAGTTCTTGCTTTTACACCCGTGTCTCTGAATCATTATGAGTAAATTTTATGTATGGTATAAGGTAAGGGTCAAACTTGTTCCTTTGTGTTTGGATCTTCCTGGCATCATCTGTTTAAGAGATTGGACAAACGTAAAGGAATAGTACCAATACTGTCAAGGTGTTACTTGCTTCCCAACAGTTCAGTGAGGTTCCCTAGGTTAACAAACGCTGTGTAGCCTCTGGAGGGAACTGAGTGAGGAATGACCAAAGGAACTGAGGAATTGAATTCTCTATGTGGGTCCATGTGCTGATGAACAGACACAGCCTAAGTCCCAAGTCAGAGGCTTAAAGTGCCACCCCATTCTAACTTGGGTATCTGGATATGTTTGGGAGATTGGTAAAGACTTGAGTAGAACTTAGTTGACTGCATGGACCATAAAAATGGTTTTGCATCTCTATTTTTAGAGCTGGTATAAAGGTCAGGAATTTGTGGGCACAGTGGAAGAGGGCCATGGCGAGAAGTAAAGTATGGGAGAAGGCAGAACCATCCTCTCTGGGCTTCTGAGCCCTGTGGACTGTCCTGTGAGTGGAGGGGAGGCAGTCTGGGCCAGGGAAACAGAGTCAGAGAGGCATGAGCTGCTGGGTACTTCTGCCTCTCTGTCAGCACAGCCCATGCCTTAGAGGACCCCTCCCCAACAGTAACTCCTAAGTACAATGGAGAACTAACACTCAAGACTGTCTTACAAATGGAACTGAATATCATATGAAATTGCTAGATAAACAATTACTAAGCCATCGACCTGTTTTGCAAGTAGTATTTTACTGGACTACTGCCTTCCATTTATGTATGACTAGTCTGTGGCTCTCTTCACCCTATAACAGCAGAATTGAGTATTTATGATGAAACTTTACAACACAAAATATTTTCTCTGTCTCATTAAAGAGAACATGTCCTAAGCTCTGCATTGACCAGTTTAGAGAAGCTTGGTGACTGTTGCTTTGGGGTCCTGGCAAACAGCTTTCAGATCTTTTCCCCTCTCCCAGTTCTGACTATGATAAACACACACGATTTAGGGGACATGACAAGTGAAAAATATTAAACATTTGTGATTAATGACAAGCTAAGCTTTAACTTCTAAGTTTGTAAAGTTATATTTAAATAATAAATGAGTCAATTTCTCAATATCTGACCCCAGTAAATTACATTGTCCCAGAAGATGAGCCAAAAAAAAAATGTTAATCAATCATGTGTACTGGCACCTAGTAAAGCTGCAAAATTGAAAAAAAAATTAAAATAAGAGGTAATGCCTAAATCACCCTTGACCCTCTTGACCCCTTGCAATCTTCTCTCTGCCCCAGCTAGAGGGGAACTCAGGGCAATTCAACTGCCTTAGTTTACCCAATGCTGGGATTAACAGGTGTGAACTACCACACTCAGCACGTTTCTTTTTATTTTAAATACTCAAGTCTATTCAGCCCTTCTCCTGTAGTATTAATACTCATTGTATAGAAGGAACTGTTTAGAATGTAAGTTGAGGTTTGAGGATGAAATAACTATTTCAAATAGAACACTTCTCCTTAACAAAGAGAATAATCAGGAAATTATTGGTGCTTCAGTCTATAGCCACAGAAAATTGTTTACTTTGTTTTAGGGAAGGTTATGGGTGGACCAAAACCTATTAAATCACTGTAGAATCTTGAGTATCAATCCCAAAATTAGAGGGCTCAATTTGACTAGTAACAATTAGGAGACATGGTTACAAGAAAGCTCACACAAATCATTTTTTTTTTTTTAGCTGGCAGAGAACTAAGAACTGTGTGTGTGTGTGTG